>JARGYV010097388.1:0-21993 GCA_029532675.1 Ornithodoros moubata
AATACTTCCAGTTATATAAACTGGCCAGCCGTGTTTTGTGACAGAAGTCGTCGTATTCGCTGTAATTTCTTTCGTGTTGGAGTCTCCCATCACAAACAAACTATGGACAATGTGTCCTTTCGCGTACATATGCCCTTCTTCCGGCGCTATTACACAAAATTTTCCGTCGCGCGTAAAAACCAAAGAAAGAAAAGTCGTTGCGAATTAAGGGGGTGCCTTCAGAAAAACAAGGGGGGTGTACACCCCCCCTAGGGGGTGTGTAGGGAAATCACTGGTCCTACCGATACCTTGACGACTTACCGCGGCGGAACTGTGGAAATCTGAAGATGGAGTGGATCAGTTAAACGAAGGGGCTGACAGTGCTGCAGCTGCGGCCCGTCAGACTACTGCAACTTTGCCCGTCGTACTGTGGAATGCAGATAGAAGATCATCTGGCTCAGCAACAGAGGTGCCAAGACATCACCAACCAATCGCTTATGTATTCGGTGAACACTAACTCTCATTTCATATGCTATGCCTGACCGAGTGCCACGATCGTTAACCTCCCTCCTCCACAGGCTTCGCCTCAACGTCGCATCCATGCCGCAGTTTGGGCATATGATTGGACGCAGCGTGTCCAGCTTCTGCTTGGACTGCGATGTAGTGGCTGATATCCATCATGAACTGTACCTTATGCGCCACTGAAAGATAAAGGCTTCCGACTTTGCTAAACAAGGTAAACAAATAACCGTTTACAGTGGAAGTCCTTTTGAGACACCACACCGGCACTGCAGAACATCGATAGGCGCTTCGAGTCTTCACGAAATTCGTCACAAACACCGAACCATTCGGTTCCCTCTACACAACTAAGACCACCAGGACCCATCGAATGGAACGCCAACCCTGATCATCACGTTCATCCGTAACTTCATCCTCACTTACTGGTTCCGCACACGGTGGTAACGGGGTAGGGCACCGCACTATGAGTGTTGTAATGCCCTACATCAGCATCTTCATTTATTATTGTTGTTGTATATCGCGGAAGCAGTAGTTATCAACGCGGTACACTGCAGCAGTCTTAGAACAGTTCCAAGTGTCATATAAAGCTTTGCTTCTCAGTTGTGCTTTCCCTAGCAGCACAATGTACTGAAAGTCGGGTGCAATAGGGGTGACCGTTAGGTGTCTTATCTCTTTGTCGCTGTCTTTCTGACGTGCCGCGAACTTCAAAAGCAACCTTGATCCATCCGTCCACCTCTATTGCACCCGAGTTTCAGTACATTGTACTTCTTGGGTTAGCTGGGACCTTGTTATTAGAAGGTAAGGGATCGTACGAGGCAAGGCCAAGATTCTGGGACACAGCTGTAACTCGGCTGTCTACCATCACGTGGTGTCCAGAGTTGAAGAAAATTGTTCCTCTCGTATTCCCTAGCATTTCTTACGGCGTAATCCTCTCGTACCGAGATATGCTTTTTCTACTTTTTCCCTGCGCCAGCGTGTCTCGCATCTCTTATCTCGTAGACGATGAAACGATATATCATTTCTTATCACTGTTCCCGCCTAGATGCTTACCCCTGTTGTTGTGGACCGTCTTCTGACATAGGACAAATACCATCGAACCGCTGAGCACCCTCCGCAAACCCGCCTACCCGCATCTTTTTCCACAAGTTTTGATGTATTGTACAAACCTATTTTATCGTACAAACACGAAGTGAAGGGAGAGAATCGCAAAGCACACAAGGGATACCTAGCGTGGAGGTAGCTTCACTGCCGCGCATCGCGACACAGCGGAGAAGTAGTTACAGGTATATACCAAATTGTCTTTCAGAGCTAAATTCAGCCAGAGCCAACGTCAAGGTTCCGCTAGATTTTCCAAATTCTGAATTTCTAACTACAATAGGACGAAAATACAGCGGGATAAAAGTATGCAGCAGGCACAGCCTGAGATATTAAGTGATGAAGTCGTCTCCTTTGGAAAAATTCCTATACCTCCCATATATAAGGATCCCAAAAAACAACATCTTCAGGGAACCGAAGCTCTTGACGCTCAGAGAAGCCCAGTGAACATATTCCCAGAGGAATATTAGCGTGCGTAATGTATAACCTGCGCTAGAGCATATTTCTATTGCTTTCAGCGGTCCGTTCGCGCGAGCACCGAGGGAGGGCGCAAGGCGGCGCTGTCCACAATTTCTGGGGTTGTTAGCGACTTATCCATGCACGGAAAAGCAAGTATCCCAATTTGCATGAATTTACACACCGGAGAGCGTCCGAGAACTTTCCAAAACTGTCTATAAAATTCAATTGGCAGACACTCCACTCGTACCTGGACGCTTCACTTCCGGCATTGTAAAGAGGGCTGCCAAAACGTTATCTTGTCAACACATACGTATAAACGCGCAGCAAAACAGTTATTTTTAAAGGTGGTCGGCGCCATCTGTTACGGCCTAAGGCGTAGATGGACACACCATTTTCATGGCATGCAGACGCCAAGTATAAGCTAACTTAAGCATACGCAATCTACTGAAAGGTATGTGAATAATTGGTTATTGATGAATAATTACAATGATCTACTGGGCGATGCATGGCTCCATGATACATTTCCTATGGTTTCAGCTTCCAGTTTATGAACATTTCATCTCGGCGTAGTTCGTTTCGCAAGAACTACTACTTTTGGCATATTATGCTGGAAATTAGCACTCCTGGACTTCTGGTATCCACATAAACACCTCACTTGCCATGTTCCTCAACGTTTCCGCTCTTCCGGTGGCGTGCGCTTCAGGATGTAATATACGTAGATGTGCTCTCCATTAATGACCTGGAGAGTTATTGAACAGTAAAGTAACGTCAATGAATGGGTGCTCCGACTTTCCGCCAGGGTTATGCAGATTGCACCTCAGCGGCAGTGATGAAGATGTTTCTTCGCCTTTACCTTTGGAAAGTACCTTTCGGGTACTGGAAATTGACTACGCCTTTTTTTTATAGTTTAACAGGGTTGCTTGCATTCAATGTGTTCGTGGAATTTATTCACTGGACTTCTTTTTTAAGCATTATTTTTCACCCCATTGCAAGTGGCAAGAGTGTGGAATGCAGTGCTGGTTTGTAGGGAATGAACTACACCAGGACTCATTTCAAACCAACTGGCTTTCTTGTACTGTATACCAGGAAAATTGGAGCGAGTATACAATGAGAAAAAAAAAAAAAAAAAAGAACTATCCTATTTGCTCGCACGGGTGATATGCACTTCCTTAGGTTTCTTCGGAGCACCAGTCTTGTGCAGACACTGCGACGTAACTTCATATGACCGATTGACTGATTTCTTTTATTCACCATCCACATTTTTGTATACATAACTGTGATAGGACAGCTAGTCATGCATGTATTGCGGTTCTCCAGTGCGTCCTTATCGATGTGCAAGCCCAGGCTTTTTACGCTAGGCATTTCTCCACCAGCTCGCCTGCTATTTTATCAGCACATCGTGTGACCGTACTTTATTAACAGAAGGATTCATCACATTCATCCATGTTCCATGCATCGTACTATGTGGGGAAGTACGGCGCAGGTTGCAGACATTCCCACCGTCAGCATGAGCTCAAGGCACGTATGTTTGTTGTTTGTTGTACTCTGGGGGAAAGAAATAAAAAGGAAGAAAGAGAAATGAAAAACACCAAAACAAACCAATCCCAAAATAACCAACAACAACAAAAGAGAAGATAACCCTATGAATTGCGCATGTGTCTCGTAGTTAATTCGCTACTCAATTATCCCCAACGGTATTTTCATCACACATTCACCGAACTCCGCATATGCGGTTTGAAGACAGGCAAGAGAAAAAAAAAAAAAAAAAGAAAAGAAAAGCTGAAGCAGCTGCCGCTTAATGCAAGATTCTGCATTCTGGACCTACATCCGTTTACTTTGTCACCCACAGACGCGACGATCCACGTTTCTTCACGACATACTCAACAGAATCGATTCAACATGGCCACGACATAAGACTGAGTATATTCAGACTAAAGCACAGCACGGGCCCGGGCCTACCCGAAAGCCCATGTCCGGCTCGGCCCACGAAGCGGGTCAACCAAGTTTGTGCCGGGCCCGGCTCGGGCTTGGGTCTGTGGCTGGTGGGCACAGGTTGTGCAGTGGCGGTTCGGGGTCGGGCTGCGCTAAACTCGGGTTCTTTTCCCCACATTTTCCATTCAAATATAGTACAGCCTCAGGAGCAAAACCTAGGTTCAGGCGAAGCGTGACAATCGTACCCACCGAGCTTGTGGTGGCCTCAGTAGGTGGAGTTGACAGTCAAGGCAATAAAAGCAATGCTGAACACCGAAAACGAATTTTGAACTTCACGCCACATTGCCATGCCGCCTCATTGGCTAAGTGCTTATGCACCAGGATCCACGCGCATGCACCACCACCACGCAAGCACTTCAAGCGGGCACAGTCTCGTCACAAGCGGGACGGGTTGTGCAGGCTATTTTTTCTTGGCCAGCTCTACAGATCCCGGGGCGGGCTAGGTAACCCAGAACTACTTTCTGCCCGGCCGAGTTCGGGCCAAGCATGCGGTCAGAGGCCGAGCACACTTTGGGAAAGCCGAGCCCGGGTCTGTCTCGGGCCCAAATACATGGCCCGTTTGCTGTTCTAGTTCCGACCACTGGTAACACTATGCAGTCGGTCTTTTTTATGTCTGATGTACCATCCTGTAATAACTGGCCATCTTGTGTGCAACACGGTAGATGTGTCACCGATATTTCGCACAGAGACTGCGCATCTTCTGGGGAGCCCAGAAGAAGCCCAGTCTCTGTGCGAAATATTGGCGGCATCCAACCTGAGGCGTATTGCTTTAATTTGTGCTCCATCGGATGTTTGGATTCCTCTACGTTGTTTATCACGACAACACGACAACACAGTAAGATGAAAACAAGACTCCTGCATCTCAGCGATATACTATGGAATACCATCTTGTCACAACCGGCGGGACCATCCGTCACTTTCAAAGGAAACCAAATGCAACGACGTTGGCACATGCTGAGGACAATCAGTTCCGGTCGCGCAGTCGTAACCTCTGGCACTTTCACCTCTTACATCATGCACACGGAAACTGGGCTGAAATGGAACACAGGACATCCGCTTGCCCTCAGGACGCTTGTGTTGCTGCTCAACTACGCCCCATTTCGCCACTAGCTTCCACGACTCCGCTACCGGTGCAATGTTGATAACCTCCACTGCATCCCCGAGAACAGGGCAGTCAGAGGTGAGGCCATCAGTCCATTGGCGAAAGTACTCCACTTCCGTAAGCGCCTGCATCCTGGGAGCACGTAAGTTCCACTCTCGAGGTGGGCAGCAGTTATTCTGGAAGGAGGAACGTCATTTCACGTCCTTCCCTCGTGGCACCATTACCGTCAGGGTCGCTTGCGTAACCCTGCACCGTTCGTCATTGAACCACATGCAAACTTTCGCTGCCATGGACACGCTTCAAGCACTGACGGAGGGGAAACGGGTTTTTTTTGGCGGCCCATGTTATAGCGACGAAGTTTAAGCAGTAAGTGTTGCCATGTACTGCTGCTTGGAAGCAAAGGCAGAGTTGTGCACTTGAAGGTCGCGGCGCAAAATAAGAGCACGTATGCGTAAGCAGGTGGTGCATGTTGCTGTTGCTTACGTATTAAAAATTAGTATACGCTCAAGGCTCAATTCGCATTACTGAGTTTCGCTACAAAGTCAACCATGTGCCCTAAGCAACAATCAAACATCCATCCTTCAACGCTATCGCATTATCACAGCGCGGTCTGAAACTAGGAACACTGTGTGAAGTACAGGACATGATAAAGTCAGCCACATCTGATACGATTTAGTTATGATGATATGTAAGATAGCTGTAAGGTTATCAGAAGGTTGTGCGGCGTCTTCGGCAAAGAAAATCCCCATGAGCATTTGTGGTTAATGTCTAAAATTAGACGACTCCAGCGCATCAACTGCAAGGCCTCTGCGTCCTTTGAAACTTTCCGTCTGGACTCCATGCTTGATTTCATCACCATCTCATCACCATATCGTGCATATTACTCGCGTGAAAATGGGGTAATGGTATACCTCGTGGGTGACGAGTAGCTTCAACTTATCATCATTTCCTTATACCTGCGTGCGACCACTTAATACGGTTATTCCCAAGGTCAGGCTCAAGGCTGTGAGGGTACGAGTCTCGACAAGGGCAGGCAAACTTTCTACAGACGGCAGGACTACTACTACTATAAATGATGATAATGAGGTGGGATATTTCACCGCAGATGATGCGGTACCCTATCCCATTGCCTGTGAATGGAAGTATGAGACGAAGGTGAATGGTGTCTAGAGCTACAAATGTCAAGCAAGACCATCTCTAGTGCGGGTGCGTCAACGCTCGAGAGAAGGACGCTCTCACCGCTACACGTATACACTTACACACCTAACTACAGTTCAGTCGGGAGCTGTGCTTGCGAGAGGAAGCCCAGGAGATGTCGAAGAGCACACCGGAGTTTGACTTTGGTCATCCAAGAGCCAAGTAGTTTGGGTAGATTGAACGGGGTCTAAGATGTTTAATTGTTCCTGGAGGTGGTACCGTTCAGTAGTATATACTATAGTTGGCAGCGCAGAAGAAGATGTTCTGTAAGATGGGAGGACGAATGAGTTACATCTATATTTCATGCACCGGCACGTGTAGAACTCACGAAAGCTGGTATGATGAGCTGCGGGTTGCGTATAAAAAATGTGGTAAAATGAGCTAAAACTAACTTACTTTGTGTAGTTAATTTCCGTTTCTGTCTTTCTCTCTTTCTCGCCTCTTCTATGTCTTTCTCTTTCTTTTCCTTTTTTTTATTCTTTTTGTTGGATCCACGCCAACAAGGTCAAAGTACGTACTGTCTAGGCCCGACTCATCTTACGGTTTGCAATACAAACTGTCCGTTGCACTTTGGTCGTGCCTACGCGTTTATTTCTCCTCAGTTAAGTAATACTGTGCGTCTGTTACTTCCACTCTCTCAACCCGAACACACTGCACAGCTTTTTGGGTCCTCATATACCACGCGTAGTGACGACGGAATAATGTGTTCGGTCTCAAAGACATTGGCGTGTCTGTATCTGCTGATACTGGCGAGAACGCTGAGACTGCAAATAAAGACGGGCCTTTCAACGCTGATGCAACGAGCAACGGTGTTTGCGTTCTGTCAGAGGTGTCGTGGCCACAGTGTAAACATTTTAAGCCCGTCGCAGCAAAATGCAAGACTTTTTTGGGTTTAAGTGTCAGTGGTGTGTAGTGGAAGTGGTTTATCGGACGTACTCTTTTCATGTCTTGTATACAATTTGCTCGCAAGAGTCTCAGTCAGATAGCTTGTTGGAGCCTGTCTTTTGCCAACTTGAATCTGATGGTGATGGAAATTTGTAGCCAGATCATTTTGACAGTTCGAATGTTTATTTGTTGCTCGGTATGTGTCATGTGCTTGTCTCTGCCCCAGTTGCCTCTCAGTTTAGGCAGTCCAAATACTCTGCGAAAAAAAAAAAAAAAAGGCTTGTGAAAAGAATTTCAAAAAGTGGCTGTTGCCGCACTGAGATATACTAAAATTTTAGCTTAATTGCTTTTAATGTTCACTGTCTGTAACTGTACGGTATTAGGTTACGACTAGTCGTGGCTTGCCTCCGTACTCGTACGCATACTTTTTTGCTGTTCCTTTCATCCTTTGGTTGGTTTGGGTAAGTACCACGCGGCGATATCTTGAAAATGAGATTATTCCTTTTGTGTCTCCCTTTGTTATCCGTTGTCATAATAGTACAGTATCTGCCTTACTTTAGGGCATGTCTTCCATTGTGAAAAAACACTGACCTTTGGCGGCTAAAAAGGACAAGACAGACGGCCCAAGCAGCACAGTGCACTGAATGTCGGGTGCATTAGGGGTGGACGGATTGATCAAGGTTGCTTTAGTAGTACGTAGCGCATCAGCGAAGCAGTCACAAAGAGATAAGAAACCTGACGACCTTTCAATACATTGTGCTGCTTGGGGGAGCTCTAACCAGCAGAAAGTATCGAAATCCCCAAAACCCAAACATCTCGGGTTTTCGGACGCTATAGATATGTCGCTCATCAGCTCGCCTACGCTTATGCCATCTTATCAGTGGGTGTATCTTCCACAAATGATTTGTGTAATGGTGTAAGGCTATGCCGTTATGAAACGGTAGCTACTAAACTATATGAAATAGGATAGCAAACAGTGCATGACCCCCATTCCAAGGACTTGACATTGGCTGGGCATTTTCGAAATAAGTATGCCGCTGCGCAAGGTACGTTCATTTGTCTCTATTTGGAATAACCTTACTTTTAGCAAACGAAGGTAAGTCTTTTCAGCGTAGCTCTTGTCCAACATAATGGGTTCAAACCTTCCTCTTATCGTGTTTGTCAACATCTATTTAAGCGTTGCAAAAATCGTCATCTTCCGACGATCCCAGGGAAGCGACGCAAATGGCTCTATCGGTTCCTGACTTGCTGGGTCCAAGCTCAGGAACGTTCTGTACCTGAAAAAATCCTTGAGGTGAACATTATTTCTGAGATAAAAAAAAAAAGATATCGGATATACTAACATCCGTATTTCTTTTCTTTATTCAAATTGCACGCTTGAATTCTAGCTTTATCGCGTGACACCTGGGCGCTCTGCAAGCCAATTGCATTGCATTAAAACAGAAGTGGAGTTGAATCTTCCGCTTACAAGAAAATTGACGCTCCTTAACTGAGGCCTTGGGGTCTCGTATGCCCGTTAGATGCATGCCTATAAGAAATTACACACTGACAAACCCTCGCAATCATTCGCTGAACGACAGGGATCACGTGCCACACATGAATGCCGACGATAGTAGACCCCCAGATACACCAGTGGCCGATACGCAAACCAACTCCTGGAAGCCGGCCATGCAACGGAAATTGTACACGTGACCTCCGCGCATCCAGCACGCTCAGCTGCAGAGTAGCGACGAACGTGCCCTTGCCCGTTTCGCTCTCTCCTGCTTGCCTTTCACTGTTTGCCCCCCGACAGGAGTGGCAGACAACGAGATTTGTTCAGTTTAACGGCGACCGTCGCTGTGGGACAATAAGGCTTCGCCTGGCACATGTGAATCTCCTTTTCGGTTCAGTGTGTCGACTCCAGAGCGAACTTCGTCATGGTGGCGTGTGTGAGCAACGGCGGAGCCCCGTGCATCGTCATGAGGCGAACTTTAAGCATGGCCAATGTTCAGCATGCTCAGGAGATCGAAAAGAAAGAACGCCGCCTGGCTCCCGATTGTCCGTAAGTCTTTTATATGCGTATAACGTTGCATTGTTTTGCACTGCCTGCGGGCGACTCGATGCTCAAAACGATCCGGACAAGTCGCGAAGGCAAGCGTGCGAGTTTGCTGACGCTCTGTTTGTGGCATGAAAAGCACGTGCCGCCCGTAGTGTGCGTCCTTTCTCTGTGCTGCTCTTTGTTTACATGCGTATGTGTCTGCTGCGGTGGATGTTGAAAGAGGCGGAGTCTGTAGTGTCTTGGCTGAGACTTCACAATTTTACGCTTTTTCAACGCGTCGACGTAATCCGCCCCCTCTCTTGGTTGTATGTCAAACGGGCCAGACTCAAAATAATTAAGCTGCTTGGCAGCTGCTGGTGACATTGTTCTCGCAACCCATATCACCCATTAGGGTAGTATCGGGAAGATTGTTACCGGCGCATTGTCATTTGTGAATGTTACGTCATGTCAAAAGCTTTCTCACAAAGTACAGTGTCTTTCTACAAAGTGCCAAAAAGTACACCCCTGCAAAGAGTTACGAAGTGTAAAAAACGTTACCCGATTCATTCTTTCTCGTTTTGAAGTCCTCCTTCGGGAAAGAACTCGTGGGCATTGCGAGATATTTAATTTTCTTATCTTTCGACTCCACGCGGAACCTCGCTGCTTGCGGGAGAAAGTTGTCTCTCTATCCTCACGAGGCGTAACGCACTGCTTGCACGCTTTCACGGTCGTGGATGGCTCGAGGAAATCATTAGTCATAATTCCGAGTGACGTGTGTTCCACGTCGATCGCCATGTTTCTGTGACCACGCTGCTTCCGACGTTGGACCCCGGGGGGATTTCGTTGAAGTGGTTACGAAGCGGGACGGCATCTCGTCCCTGACCACGGCCGCCGTCCCATTTCGGAGCTACGTTGACGGGAGTTTTCCGGGAATCCTCGTGCTTTTCTTTACTTTGCATGCATTTTCTTCATCGCCTTGCCGTAGTTCGTCGTAGTGTGTTCGGATCGTCCTGGTGAAGATCGATGTCTTTGGGCTGGTCCGTGTGTTTCGTGCAATCTGGCTTTCTGTATGTTCTTAAGGGTATCTCCCCAAGTGAGACAAATATAGCGTCGAAAAGCATGTCTGTTCAAGAATGGAAAGTTTCTGCTTCCGCCAGTGATGACAAGGTTAAGCTTGTCACAGATGGCAGGTTTCTGTGGTTGTCTCTGTCCTGAGACNCCACAACTCCATGCGTTCTTTTTTCCATCTCCACACATTGTTGTTTTTGCTTGAGGCTGTATCGAAAGCTCCGCCCTGAACTACCGAGATTACTCGCGTTTCTTTTTGGACCCTACTTTCAAGATCAGTGAAGTTTCTGGCCCTTCTCTCCTGCTATTCCGTTTCGCGAATATCCGCCGACGTCCTCACGTAACTGCAAAGCTTTTTTTATACTTAACGACTTGACGAAACTGCTACGCGCAGCATCGAAAACATTGCACTCCGAACGCCGATTGCAATCACAGGGTGAAGAATGATGCGTCGTCTTGAAGGACATGGTAGCGGAGAGGTGCTTCCGCATATATAGTAGTAGGAAGTTCTTACCTAAATGCCATCATGTCGTTCACCTTTATCAGATATTGACGCTCAGGATCTCACTGTCTGTGATGCAATTGGATTATACATTAAGATCCGCAATCCGCATTGCGGCGCTTCAGATAACGGAGTTAACTGCTGTTGCGCGCTTATCGGAATTGGCTGAGCAGTGCGGGCGGAACAGCATTCCGACTAGCGCTTGTCCTCTACGCGTGTTTTTCGACACAGATGCATTCGAAGCCATAATCCAGTTGTTGGCAATCGTCTAAAGCGGAATGGCGCTCTGTTCACTTTGTGTGCATGCTCACATGGACATGCTCACATGGACATGCTCACATGGACATGCTCACATGGACATGCTCACATGGACATGCTTTCGTGTCCACTTCGAGCTGGACAGCCCGCGCACCGACGGGTTAAATTGTGACGGGAGGGACTTTTTCGAGCGTCGAGATAGGAAAAGATAGGCAAGGCTAAAAATGGATCCCAAAGCGCTTCCAGAGATCAGTTACAGTAGAGCAAAATTTTCCAAGTACTCGGGCGGCGCGATAAGATGACCCTCTTTTTGCACACACTTCACTGTAGGCGCGGTTGCATCAGATTCTTTGCACATGTTTGAGCTGTAACTTTCTACTTTGGTGCACAGATGACACCCCGAACGAAAGTCTGACACTGTGCTGATGTCTTTAGTGTCGTCGACAGTTTTGCTATATAGCCTCATGGAATAATCTTTCAACTTCGCCTTTGCCTTCCGCTATAACCTGGGTCTGAGCTTTTCGGGTTAGACTCAAACTGTCACCTTGCAAAGGCAATGATAGCGTGTAGAATAGCCCACCTGGCCCCCCGAGTTTGGGAATATTATTTAACCCGATAAGGTCCCCCTATAACCAGTCTTTTATCTCCTCTTCGAGTACGGGAATGTATGAAGTCATGCCTTCCACTGACACCAGTATAGGAACTCGAATGGCTGCTATCTCGTATTATCATGTCGTTATCGTAACAACGATGAGGTGGAGATTGCTGTAGTGTTTGTCTCCGCATCTCCCAACCTATTTCAGTAGCATTATTGACAGCCGCATTTTGCGGGGTGAATGACCTGCCGTAATCTGGTGCCTGCATCCCAAGCAGCGCAATATACTGAAAGTCAGGTGCAATAGGGGTGATCATCAGGCATCTTATCTGTTTTCCACTGCCGTCCTGACGTGCTGTGAAATAGAAACACAACCGTTGACCCTAGTGCACCCTACTTTCAGTATACTGTGCTGCTTGGGCTCTAGCTGTGCCTACATTTAAAAGTTCATTTTTGGCGATATTGCCTAGAACGCGCAACTTGATTATCATGAGGAGCTGCCTGTGTCACACACACTGCCTCACAGGAACCAGCCAGTCTGTTGAATTTCGTACTGAAAGACCGCTCGACTGATACTAAATTCAGAAATTAATTTATTATTACCTTGTTTCGCCTGATATTAGAAGAGGTACTTCAGTTCCACTGTTTCTTCCGTCTTGGTGTAAGCCGTTTTCTTTATATACAGATATATGTATGAAATCCCCAAATGCTCGAGAGCACGTTGTTGTCAAAGTTGACGGCCTTACATCGAGCGAAGTCTGTTTTGCGCACCGCTGCCTTGAACCTTATACCGGAAGAAAGAGCCCTTTCTACATCTTTCAGTGGAAGAATCGTTTTTGTCTGCCGGATACTTCGCCCGAGCAAGGCCGCATACTTTGCACAAAAACGTGCTCTGGAGTGTTTGGGGATCTTCTATAAAGAAGACGGCTTATACAAAGACGCAAGAAACACAATTGAGCAGTATGTGGAGAATGGGTAGAGAAAGTCCCGTTTGTCACCCTTACACAGTTCTCCTAGACTTCAAGAAAAAACATCCAAAGAAGATCAAACGAGAAAAAAAAAAAAATCCATTCGGGGATGTTCTTTTCCTACGGATGTTTTTGCCGCATCAATCTTCTTTCCCAATATATATATATTCTTATATATATGCAAGCACTGTGGAGGAGGAGGAGGTCGGACGGACGCGTAAATATATAAGCAAATAGAAAAATTAAGCGCGGACAGCAGTAGTGTGGGAGTAATAGAAAAAATGTTTGTCAGGGGAAGCTGTTTTATTTAAATTTTTTATTTATATGAATGTTTATTAGAGCGGCGCCGTCGAAACTACAAGCTTCCCCTTATATTTCCCTTTAATTTCTACAAGCTTCCCCTAATAAACATTTTTTCTATCACACTCACACTACTGCTGTCCGCGCTTCATTTTTCTAAAGAATCAGACATTGGGAAGGCTTTGACAAAAGCAAAATCGTCGTGGTTACTGTTGCCAATAAAAATGCTGCATATTGCTTCGTCCCGGAAAAAAGGGTACCTAACTAAAAAGGCAAAAAAAAAAAAAACGGTCCCAAAGAGGGAAGGGATCCTCGACGTGAGTCATACGTCTCCAATGCCAATAATCTTACCTGGGTCACAAACGGACATCATTGAACGTGGGCCCATCCTCGACGTGAGCAAAAAGTCCCCGTGCCACTAATCTAACCTTCGTCACGAACGAACGTCATTGAACCTGGGCACATCCTAGACGTTAGCAATATGTCACCAATGCCGCCAACCTAACCTTTGTCACGAACGAACGTCATTGAACGTGGACTCGCAAAATTGCGCACAGAATGGTACGTGACTGACAAAATGAGTCTTAAACAATAGCAAGATGTTGCATTCCCTTCCCCTATGGATCTATCAAAGACCATATGGCCCCTGTGGATGGTTCCGCCGTATGGATCTTCTTTCGCGATTGGATGCTCTTTCCCTATTGATGTTCCTGCCGTATGATCTTCTTTCCTTTGGTCTCATGACATCATTGGATCTCCTTCCTGTTGGATTATCCTTCCACAAGCGTTCTCCTGGGGCTGCCTCAAGCTTCATCTCCCAGCGAGCCGCCGGGGCCGCCACTCCTACCACCGCGCATGATTTTTCATTTGTCTCGGCAACCGCTCCAATTTGAACTGGGATGAAGCCCCCTTCAAGGGTCTCGTTTGCTTTCCCATGCAGGCAGCTCATCAATCTGCAGCCGCTCGAGAAAGTCACGAGCAGCGTGACTGCTTGTCTTTGCTTCCGTGGATTAACCCAGGAATCGAGAAGCTTCATACGAGAAAAGCGCTACTGACATTCACGCATGACACACCACTTTAGAATAAATAATACTCCGCCGTGCCCTGCCAGCACTCTATTTGCATACAGTGTGATTGGCCATCGTTCACACAGCGACTGGACCTATTTCGGAACTCATTCCGTTTGCAGGCTTCTTTATGAGGGGGATAAGTCGGAACAGCGCAGACCTCGATGCGAAGCGACCGCAACTTTCCGATAAGGAAACGCGTGTGAGTGATCGTCACTGATGAATGTATTATTTAGCGGATTGCTGGCATTCCTCCAAAAGTCCCCTGTTCATAAAAATAATCTGATAAGATAACACAGTAGTGATGTGTTTTCAAGTGTGCAGCAGGCGTCCACGCGTGACACGTACTGAAGTGTCATGGTTAACTAGGAACATGGAAGTGAGGCGCTGCACACAAAACCTGGTGAAGCAGTTTTCAAACGTGTGGTCCGTGTGGCACGTTGACTGGGGCTCCGGGCATCGACACCGTCTGAAGTCGACACCATGGAAGGCCGCCGCCTCCCCTTCCAGCTAGCATGCCATGCTCCAGGCAGGAAGTTGGGGAAGAGTATGAAGTCGGGGTGATAACTTTTCATCTGGGGGTTCAATGCCTACGTGCAGCTGTGCATGCCCTGTTTACTATCTTCGGGGTGCTATTATTAGAAGGACGCGGACGACGACGCTGTCCCGTCACTGTATTAAGAACACTGCCTCGATGATGGAGAGTGTGTTGCTAAGGGCTTCGCGTACAGATTTTATTTTGTCCTTTGTGTGCGACTGCGTCCAGGTACTGCATTATCAGTATTGTTCAGGCGAGCTTTATTGTGCGTTAACGGGTATAAAAAAAAGGAAAAGAAAAAAGAAATTAGAGGGAAAATGGTGGGTTATTACAATCTCGCCAGCAGTTTTGACACCCTTTTTATCTGAAGTGTGGTCCGTATCTCGAAGAGCTCGCTCGTTTTCGCCTCTAGCACTTCTGTGCTATCATTCATCATTGCTATTTCGATTGGCCAATTGAGAACAGCCAGTGTTGCGTTGGAAAGTTTGGCCGGTTGTTTTTCACTGGTCGTGTAGTCATATCTTTCCTCTTGCGGATGCAGTGCTGATTTTAGGGGGGACACATTGCGCGTTACATAAATTCCGGCGCCCCTCATCAGGGATTCTTTATTTTATTTTTGTTTTGAACTTTTTTCTCGTTGGCGTACAAAAAGTGCCGCGAATTTCTCCGTCGTCAAATTCGAATATTTGAGATTTCGTTTCGTTGGTGTATTTTTATTCCAAACCATCAACTGAACTGGACCGCGATTCGTAGTGTCTGCATCATTCCTTCCGATGTAAAGAAAGTGGCCACCACGATCACAATCTGACGCTGGGGGAGCTTCTTTCTCTTGCGCATTCATATAGCTCCCCACCCTTTGGAAGAAAGTGCATCGACGTCTGACAATAAGTGAATAAACGACCCTGCTGATTCATGGTGATCATTCTTCGAGCGACATCCTTCTTCCTCTGTTCCTTTTGTGTGCCGACAGTGGGAATCTCGGTCCGGAAGTTTGGCGTCCCTGCGTTCAAAGCTATCGGTGCAAAGGAGAATGTTATTCGCCCACTCTAAGAGTGGGGAAAATTGGAGACGGGCACGGTAAGTTCTGAAACTCCGATGAAATGTAACGTTGTACGTCGCTTGTACAAATTGCGGTGAAAGGAGAGGTTGGATTGAGATTTTCAACTGCTCCGAGTAAGGAATCGCCGATTTCTTTAGTTTCGGTGTTCAACAATGCTTCAACTAAGTTTCGCACGGTAAAAGAAACTCAGCCAATACTGATTAAGTGGTGTTCATATATACAAGGTAATGCGGATGCGAGGTGGAATATTTCGCCCATTGGCTTTGAGAGCATTTCCAAGAAAGTGGAGTAGCAAATCAATAATGATTGAAAAACACGGTGCTGCACAACTGAGCAAATAAGGCCAACACTTCTCTAATCTATTGCGCTATATCGTGCAAGGCTCATGACGTCGTCACAAACATGGACTCTCTACGTGATATCAAGGCTAAAAAAAAAAAAAGACCCCGGTGCATGATGAGTCATATGAACGGTACACAACCCTCCCGGCTGGGCCTTTCGCGTGTGAAATAGTTTTTTCTCCCAGATCCCTTAATATTCAAATTGTTTATTTCCTCCCGCTAAAGTAAAATGGTTTTATTAGGTTCTCTTTGATCTGTTATCCGTATTTTTTTTTCTTTTAAGGCATATTATTTAATGTGTGTACTTTACATGCACATATGTATTAATTATATAGATTACATACAATTTACGTGCATATAGGACTAATAGGTTCTAATAGGACGGCACACAGGGCGTACATGACTTCAGTTTTCGTACCTCGCTTATAGAAAACTCTTGAAGACGAGGACAAGTTGGATCGAACTATTCCTCCGGAACCAATATGGATTGATTTTCCCAGCTTTTGGTTCCAAAGCTTCGCGCTGATCATATGGTTCAACTCCAAGCAAAGCAGAGTTGCTCAACTTCGTTTCACTTCTGACAACAGATACAAGATGATGATTATGTATTTCAGTTAGGATGAATTTCCTGTCGCCTTTACTTCAATATAATTGGTAATACAAGGATGGAATGACGAGAGGATCCGCGACTGAATGCAGTGTCTGCCGGTTCGTTTTCACTTAATGCCGCTGTGATCCTAATTCCACTACCCTGCCACTATCCTTAACCCTGCCGCCCTTGGCAGCGCAGTGGTAACGTACCGAATGATGAAACTTAAAGTGTGTATGCACCACGCATTGTGTACATCCATATCGTCTTTGGCCACTCTACTTCAGAGTTATCACACTGCACGCGACGGAAGTGGTGATAACGTTTCGCAGCTTCCGAGAAGGCTAACTCAAAGTATGGAAAAGGACAGGCAAAAGACGAATCGAAACTGTTGATTCGTGCGTCTTAGCACATTCCGAGAGGCAGGCATGGTCTTCGTGTCTAACAGGCGTAATGTATCATAACAGCAGATCATAAGAAATTCGTCGAAATGAAAGAGGCGCTCCCCACTACGACGTTGAGACGCGTCGCCTGTTTACAGTGTCGTCTGCAACCGCCGCCGGGAAAGCTCGAAGGCTGGCTGTTTTTGGCACCTGTCGTGTTCTCCAGATTTCTCTCTATTCCCGACATTAATGGCTGTACGAGGGCGCAGACGTGGATTTAACGATTCGATTCCGCGTCACTGACCATGAACACTTCTTAGTGAAGGTTAGATCAAGCTGTCAAGGGCGCGCTCTTTAAAGGAGGGACGTGGTTATGCGATCACGATGAAGAGCATTGCATTCAGATCCATCGTCTCCATTTACCGGTTGTTGCCAATGGTGTCTTTATAAAGAGTCAGGTGAAAAAGTCGTGGACTACCGCGCCGAAAATTTAACTGAGTGTGTCGGGGATGTTGGCAAATAACGCCGGTTTGTCACAGTATTTATTTTTCGCGAACTTTCTTTATAAATGGGTCCCGCAGTAGAGTAGGTCCAAATGGCGTACATGGAGACAAATTTGCAAACCTTTCGGCGAGTAATCTTGGGTTTGGACAGAGGGAGCAGAAGCAACTCCATATCGTGCTGGCTTTGAGGCTGGCCAAAATGCGGAAGAACGTATGGCAAGTGCAAAACTCCTGAATCTTTCGCTTCGAGCTCCTAAAGATACGTGCGTCGATTGGATGTTCATTTGGCCCACATGAGGCCCGTTCTCGATCTGACCGTGGGAGCGAAAAGTGTGAAACCCATTCGTGCTTCGTTAAGTTGAGGCTATGATTGCTCGTTGTTTCCCGGCATCTGTCGAAAGAGAGGTCGTGTTTTGTTTGGAGAGAATTTGGTACAAGGACTCGGGTAACTGTGAAGCACTTCGGCATATGAAATCTCAATGTCAGTGCATGGGCAATTCTCTTTCATTCTGTTGTAGCTACTTTCCCATCGACTGATAGCTTTCCTTTTTTTAATCATTTCTCGGACAGAGTGAAAAGGCGCGTCTGAGAAATCAAAATCGCTGAGTCAGAATACTTTCGCTGTTTCGGTCAGAGACACGTCTTCGTCTACGTGAGAGCATTTGGTTTAACCACCCCAGATTAAGACGCACTAGAACGTTACCACTTTGTGGATGCGTGGTGCCTACTCATCTACAAGCTGCGACGTATCTTCATACGTGCTTATGAGCAGCGTGGTAAACGCTCGAACGCAGTAGATGTCACTTCCTCCGATCCGGAAGTGTTAGGCTTGCTTTTGAGTCTGTCATGTTGAATTCCAGGAACAGAATGAAGGAGCGAGTACCAAAGGTTCGGCCCCCGATATGGGGCGCCAGAGTAGGAGATCACGTACAGTTCATGTGTTACAGCACGTGCCCAAAAGGGAGAGATGAAAGAGACCGAAACTTTGCAGCCATGTCCGCTTATACAGCAGTCCTCGTGGGATGTGGTCGTGCTATGCCTTTTTGGACACAGTTTGTGGTCCCTGCATGGGAGCGTTCAAGGAAGGTCTATGAAATGTGCAGGCCATGCGGCCCCGAATACGGAGTCCTTTTCCTTCCAGGTGAAGGATTCGAATTGCTTCTGCACCACAATTTTTTTTTTTCTTCATCTGTCATCTCTGTTGCTTTTGCGAAGGCCGTCTGGTTTGGATAACAGTCCAGCTGTTTGTTTGAGCCCGTCGATAACGTGTCCGCCCGCTAGTGTTTCAAGGATTCTGGGTTCGAACCTAGTAGCCAGCTATTCGACGGAGTGGTTGGAATTACCCAAACAAGTCTTCCTTTCGTGTCAACCAGACAAATAAGGAAAGGAATAAAAAAAAAAAAATGTTGCTTCCTCTTGCGTTCCCAAGTCAGCTGAAGCTACTACCTTTTGAGCTGAACGAACCGAACTGTAGATGGAAATTTGTGTCGAGCGCTTCACCCTATTTGTTTTCCGCAGAGGTCATCTGCTAATGGTCCCGATTAAGATTGCTGTCGGTGACCATAATAACGGATGCTTTTCGCGAAACGTCTACTGCGCCTCACTTGATCGTCACCATTTAATGTTCGTTTTCTACTGCGCACGATCAGACGAGATAGACAGACCGAAGGCCTGTGATACGCGGTGTCCACATCTTGCCGAGGATTCCTCCCCGGTGGAAATTCCCTTTTGGTACACAATAAGACATAACCGGCCGTTCCCACGAGGGGTAGGATCCGTCATCGTAAAGCCCCTTTTTTACTGAACCCGAACAACGTCCTTGGAATCAAAGCGTGCGCGTCATTTAATTGCGCCTGACGCGTTTTCTCAATTACCATTTACGATAAGCATCGGTTATGCCTGTGCCTCTGTTATGTTTACATACGTATTCTCATGTGCGTATCAACATATTGGCTGTTAATTCGATCAGCCACGTGCGCCAGCTCCAGGAAGTGAAAGCAGACTTCTTTTTCAAATTTCGTCGAGACAGAGGGGCGAAGCGTCTGCTTGAAGTTTATATCCACAGCAGGGTGTCTCAGCATTGCTCTCTTCGCGAAACCGGTTCATAGATGACAACAACGCCGTAGCGAGATGCGCCTCTTCCGCAGCTGTCTTACGCCGTCAGTACATCCAACACGTCAGTACATCCAAACTGTGCCATTAGATCCATCGATGGATGTAATGGTTCGTTGGATGTACTGGCCCGTTATCTTACGCCGTTACCCGTAGGCTTCAACAACACGCAGCTGAACACTACTGGGAAGACGATGGGAAACGACTGGAAAAACTCTGTGAGAAGACGATGACAACGATGTCAGCACTCTACAGCATGATGTCATCGTTACGCGGACCTTCGAACTGCGAAAAAAAGTTTCAAATGTAAGCTTACATCTAAATTAGTCGTAGCACTGGCGTGTTCCACACGAAAGGGAACAAAAAAGGACAGTTATGGAACATGCAAGCGGCATAATTTTCGCAATACTAATAATAAAAACAGCGGAGTCTAGCAGTTCCAACTTGAACAGACACTTGGTCAGCGATGCTAATGGAACACGATTGCGAAAGCACTGCAGTTACCTGCTTCATGAACGGAAAGGCATTCTTGATAAAATTGTCCATATAGCGAACCCCACCACCAAGGCCACGTACGCCGGTCAAGGCGCCTTCTGGCGGTTTTCCTGCTTCTCTGGCTTCGAGGAGGGGAAAAAATGCGGCCGATGGTGAGGTGCGGTTAAAGCGTGAGAACCCAGCTGGTGTTCATTCGCTTGACAGTCGTCGTAGTGGTTCGTTACTCGTGCTTTCGTGCGCTTTAAATGCACGCCTGTAGCGCGGGCTCAACTACCGGAGGTAACGGTAAGGTCCGGCCGCCTTCGCGTATTCAGCTCGACAACCAATGGCCTTTCCGTGGCGTGCCTTCCGGCATTGTAGTTTCCATATCGGAGGCAGAGCGAGTGCGGAAACCACGGAATTATTTTGTTGCAACACCTCAATAAGCGTGCGCTTCGTCTATTTATTTTTTTGTTTGGCAGGGAGCATCTTACGTAAGTTGTTTTATGTGCTTCTTTTTTTTTTTTTTGTTGTTGTTGTTGTTGCTGTAATGAAAACAGCAAAAGGAAACATTATGTTGAAACAAAAATGTTCTTGGAGCGCGAACGGGAGGGGCGCTGAGTTGCTAACCTGATTCTTTTATATGCAATGGGGAAAGAGCAGACAGACATCTGGGCATAAAAACCTGAAATGGAGACGAAACTGCACTGGGAACTGACCGCGAAAACGGTCTTCGCGTATTGCGGAAAGCGGCCGACAAAAGAAAACGCGGGATTGATTACGCACTTCTGAGGTACTCGATTTTGTTTTTCGAGGATAATTCTATTCCATTCATAACCCATCGATGACGAGCGATACGCCTAGGTCTTTGGTATGTCTGAACGCAGTGGAAAAATATTGTAAACAGATTGGCATTTCTACTGAACCTATAACTGTTTGATAACGCGCCCTATACCTTTTGTTAAAATCCTATGAGTGAGAGCCATTTCGTTGTGAAGCAGGTGACTCGGAACACCTTGACGTGGCCTGCGCATTGCGGAAACTCTTCACGGATGGGTCCACTTCTCCCCTGAGCACGTCCCCGGTGGGACAGCTGCTTTCAAATTATCACGTCGTACGTCCTCCATATCAGCAGAGCTGCATGGCATACTGAAGGCACCGGAATATTTGTATAGAGTCAGACTCGCCTCAAAAGTGGAGTATACTGTCCGACTCAAAGGCCGCACTGGAAGACATTTGGGCTTGAACTGTTGTCAGTAAATCACGAACGTTTGCAGGCCACAAGTCGTACACATCATTCGATGCTTCTGGCTGGTCATATCTTTGGACCCCTGTGCACAGTGACATACCGGGAAACGAGGCAGCAGCCAACGCTGCTTTTGCTGCCAATGGCAACGAAATATGCTGCAGCATACCTTTGAAAGCAAAGGAACCCGATGATTCTATAAGATCATCGTAAACAGGTCGAAATGGCTCTGTCGACGGTGTACTGCAGCCATGAATATCTGAATGCTGTTGACCCTCACTCGAATTTTTCCATTTTTTCACGAATTTTTCCTCGTGGTGTAAGCAGGTCTCACTCATCCCTTATGCATCGCCTGCGGCTAAACGTACCCGAGTACCTCACAGGATACAGAGTAGGTCTGTGAAGATTTGCCATTTGTCTTCTGTGGAGCACCAGCGGACGTTGAACACATCATCGTCGAATGTCCTGCTGACGAAAATGAGAATGCTACGTCTATGCCTAGAGCTTCTTCTGTCCATGGGACAGTTGCTTAAAGAACTTAAAAAGATCAAAGAACTTGTGGCTTTTTCTCTGAAGTCTGGTTGGCATTCGCGCCTGTACTGGTGCCGCGAATTGTGTGCGTGAACTACGCGTGCGCATCATGATCTTATAGGATGCGCGACTAATTTTAACGTGCAACCTTTCTGTGGCACAGGGTAGCAGGTCTTAACTGCATACCAATGTCTCTGCTACTTTTCCTAATAA
>JARGYV010097393.1:4807-17230 GCA_029532675.1 Ornithodoros moubata
TATTGCCGCTTCGACCATGCGCATCATGTGCGTGTTGTCGAAGTTGCATGAGGGACGGCAGAAGCGTTTTGAAATGGTCCTTCTGAGCGTACGGGCTTCGACGCCGCGAAGTATGGTTTATCATGTTATGTACTCCGAGATGATAGGTTCCTTATAGGGAATATGTCGGCGCACCGAAGGGGGAGTCCTTTGTCTTTCATCGCTAGGGTATAATCATGGCTGTTTACAAGAGCCCTTATTACTTAGACGAGTAAAAAAATGGAAATGCCGTGACGGACAGCTTCATCGGCACCGCGTTATTTTTTTCTATAAATGTTTATGTCGCCACTTGGGGCTATAGAAGAAGCTGGTAATTATAAGTGAAAATAATCCGATTACCGCCACCACCATGTAAATGATGCGTGTAAGTCGATCGGCAAACGTGAAAGGAACTTTTTATGGTCGTCTTTATTTCGCTACATTCGCCCATGGCACTGTCCAACTACTTTCCGAATTTGGCAATTTTCGACTTGGTTTTCAATTTTCAGAGCCCCGCAACAAAAGTTGTCGAAGATGAGATGAGCCCTACTTATATAGAAGGGGCTACGTATTTGAGTTTCCAACGCGACGAGTAATTTGATTCCTTTAAAAAGTGCAATTTGATGCTGGCAAAAAATTTATTGTATATTTAAAAAAAGAAAAACGTGTGTGTAAGCGACGACGGAAAGCAGCATCAGTAGAATGCGGCAAATTCAAGCTTTGATTTATGCTGTTATACAGGAACAAAGCGCTGGCCTTCCATGTCTGCATGTGGTGGTAGCGTAGGGAAAGACGGGTCTGCCAGTCAAGAAAACGGCAAGATTCGACCCTATCGCTCTGCGTATGATACGAAAAATAACGATGCCTTGATGTGTCTATTCTCTCACAGAGTGTAAGATGTTCATCTATTTTCAACAGGTCATTACCCTTCTCGTCGGCACACTTGTCAGCGCTGCTATGGGTGGTGTAATTCTCGGTGGCCATGGTGGAGGGTACGGTGGTGGTCACGGTGGTGGTCACGGTGGCGGCTTCGTTGTCGTCAAGGGTGGCTTCGGCGGAGGTTTTGGTGGAGGGTTTGGAGGCCATGGTCATGTTCAGGCTCTTCAGGGACCAACGTACCTCGTGAAAACCGTCCACCACGTCCGCAAGCTTCATGGTGGAGGAGGCCACCTCGGCGGACATGGCGGAGGCCATGGAGGCGGTTTCGGTGGCAAGCTGCTGCTTCTTGGAGGCCACGGACACGGATGGCACTGACTCTGATCCTCCCACAGCTACGAATATTGCGAACTTCAAATACATGTCCTTTTTCTTTTTGTTAGTGTATGCTGGGTTGAAGCGGAGCCACTGTCATGATCAGCTGTACATAGAATGTAAATAAAAACTATACTTTTTTCATTCAGTTGATGTTCAGGTGTGAATATCACTACAAAATTTCGAATACCCGCACTCATGGGATCTCATAAAATTCTTCTCGCCGGTGGTATTCATCTGACTCAAAATTAAGTGAAATTCATTGTTAGAACTACATCCATCGAGTGCGAAATATTAGTCGATAGAAACCTGTGCTGCAAACTGTGGGATGGGTCAGTCCAGAGGTCTAACCACATCGGTTTAAAAAAAAACCCTTTAAAAAAAACCTTTTTACAGATTATTCCTACTTCGTTGGTGCAGCGAGTACCTACCTCATCTATTGACATTGACGGTCATTACGTCGCCACAGGTCGGATGAGTTTGGGTGCCAAACGAACAAACAGTAAACAGATTATGTGTGATATCAGATATCATGTACATGATACGGGCAAATTTTCGAAACTCACTATTAAGCTGTCCATCTTTCCTATCTAAACATTTGTGAAAAACTTGTGGGGCGCGAATTAGCTATGTATGCGTCAAGAACAGCTACTTGTGATGCGTCTTCATTTCCTAAGCTCTGTCCGGACTCACGCACAAAAGCTACTGACGAGTTACTGAGGAAGGATTCGCTCTCCGTAATGTTTAGAAAGTTAACATTTCAAAAAGCTGAATTAATTCACCATTCCCTTTTCCTCCTTTTTTTTTTCGTTAAGCGCCCTGGAGTAGCCGGTTTCTCGCTCGGGAAACCAATCTCTCCATTTTTTTCTTCAATCCAACTTCCAACTTCCCTTTGTCACTTCTGTGTTTTGTGTACCATAATAATGTATTAGTTAATTGCTCAAGCGGAAAAGTGGGCACCTTCACGGATCGAGGCAATAAACTTTACTAAGAGGGAGGTTTAGAGGGAACTGTACCAATTCACGAACCCTTCAGGCTGCAGTCATCTTATACTGGAGTTGGACACCTAGCCGGTATTGACCACGCACGCAGGGATCCTGACGTGCCCGTGGTCTGACGTGAATTACGTGCACGAGACGACGGAGGTTAGTTTCTAACTAATGTGATGGAGGGAAATTTGCTTGCCTCACATATCCAACTTCGCCCACTCTTGTCTCACGTCTCATCCTTGTCATCCTTGTCCACTGTTGCTAACCGGCGTTGTATTTTCTACCAGTGTGTCAACGAGCTTAGTGGTGGTGGTGGTGGTGTATCGTTAACAGGGGGAGGCGTGCGGTCTGCCTGCCAAAACGAGCTTAGGAGCACTAAAAAAGTATTTTCGTTGGCAGAAAACGGGTTCTAACTTGTTAACGAGTATATACCTTCGGAATATTTATTGACATACTTTTTTATAAACAATAAATGACCTTTTTATAACTTTTAAGCTCAACGACAAAAAGCGACATCATGTTTTGTGTGTGTGTGTGTATGGACGGAGTTCCAAGTTCAATCTACATTCTGAGAAGCAGAACGCACGCTATATAAAAACTTCGAAAAAGTCACTTGACGTATAGGTGAGGCCCTTCAGTGGTATGTGTCTTTTACTAGAGCGACATGACGACCAGATCACTGCTGGAGAAACTCCTGTTCTCCTAAAACAAAAAGTCTGTGTCCTAACTAATCAATGAGGAGTTAAGCCACCATACATAACCTGGGATGTATGACGCTATTCCTCTTATTACGTGTCACAGCAGTGTAATGTAGTACGATTACCAATTGCTGGGGCCTCGTGCACGCTAACTTCATCGGCCGATAGCGAATAGGAAAGCGGCGACATACCACTGTCCACATGATCTTTGCCGTTACATACTCTGGAGCACGCCGCCACAGCTCGAACAGGACGCACTGTTATGAAGGCACCACCTTGTAAGTTTGTACGTCGTTCGGAATATCTGCCAACTGGCCTTCCAGAAAAAGTTGATAATTTCATTTATCAAACTAGTTGGTGGCTCTCCTTTGACATATCTGGCCAAGTGTCACTTTGTTCAACATAGCATTCAACAAAGCATCACTTTGTTCAACGCTCATTTGGTAATATAGTTGTTCACATGTACGAGAAACTGAAGTGGTTCTGGTGTGCGGTTATCGAAAGGTTTTCTGTATGCAATTAGACTATTGAATTATCTTCTTATAAATCAATGAAGGTTCGGAAGCTGCTTGGTACATATTTCCTAATCATTGAAGCACATCAACTCTTCGAGATGGCCCCAGCCTGTAGAGAACGAGTGGTCGAGTAGGGGAGTCAACACATTCTAGAATATGCAACATTGCTCTTCTGGCGAAAATAAAGCGTACGTCTCGACGCACGGGAAGCTCCAGTCTCCTTCTGACATAGGCCATCGTAGAACGTCTCATGGGAGCCAATGCTTCCCTCCGTTCGAGAAAAACTCAAAAGTAAGAGAGTTGATTTCCGTGATGATTTTGTGATTTTCTGGGAACTGAACATTTTTGTTCCAGGGATTTAACAGCAGTTAGAGGTCGTCGCCGGCCTGCGGGGAAAGGGTTCCAGAGTGACTATAAAAAGCATGGGATACAGCGGGCGTGCTTGTCTCACTGCTCTTGTCATTCTAATATACTCATAATATCTTCATACATCAGCGTTGACTACCCCTTTTAAGCATATGTCCCTATGCAGGTTTCTCATCCATTCTGTGAACTGTGTGGAAGGGAACTTGAAGTGCTGCGGCACCCACAAAAAGGAAGACCTGCTTCAATGGCTTCTGTAGTCGAGCTGCAATGCATAGCACTGTGCTATTCGAGCGTTCTTCGATCGCTTGCAAGTTTCTGGTTACTTTCGCAAACTTCGCCCGAAATAGCCCCAAAAATGACTGTAGCATCCGAACTTTGCTCGTCGATTACGGCTTCTGTCTCTCCTATAGATTATCGTCGGCATGCTTGAACCCGGGTGCAATCTTTCGTATCTTCCACAAGACTGACATTTACGACGCCGTTGTTCCGCTTCCTACAGGTGGACGCAACTCCTGCGAGTCTTCTGTCGCTTGCAGTTGTAAACAAGCTGTAATTATATAGCAATTCGCTTTACAACATTTCTCCAGCGGTAGGACGTCTCACTTTTCAGAGTCACCCGCTACAGTACGACACCGTGACCTTGGCTTGCTCACCGTGGTTTGCTCTGATATGCTGCGAGAATTGAGTTCATACAGATTCGGTGCTCAAGCTCAAGGACAGAAGCTCCTATTGAATCTGTGAAATGCCTGTAAAATCTGTTAAAAGCCACCTCTTCCTTTTTCCCTTCGGTAAACAATCATTGCCGATGACTGTGACGTCACCTCACAAGGAATGGACATAGACTTGAAGTCTTCTTGGTCCTTGGTTCCTTGTCCTTAGGCCTTAGTCCTCTTGGACTGACCCATCTTACAGTTTGCTATGCAAATAAATAAATAAACAAGCACTCAAGAAAAACTAATGTATGCATATATATCTTTGAATCTTTTTATTTTTCAGCGACAGCATTCGTTTTTTATTTCCCGGTTCTGTAACGCTCTTTCTGACAGTATATACCATGGTCCAGCAATCGATGAAAGGCGCTGCGTATTTTCATCTACTGATCTTCGTTTTTTAAGAATCTTATGGCTGAATAGGACAAGCAGAAGACAGCTGTGGGGAACACAGTTGGAGTATTCGCATTCAGTGCGGTATCGTTTGTAACTAAAACGCACCACTTAATAGTACGCAAACTGCACCAGCGAAAATAAACGACGCCTGGAGTCTTCGAATTGCGTGAGAAGGCTGGCCATCCTTGTCTGCCTGGTTATAGCTTTCTCATGCGATGCGTCATTAGATCGCAAGGATGTATATATAGTCATAAAAATAAAAGTCAAATTAAGCAACTGAATTTTCTTACCCAGAGGCACGCGCCATGCATCTATTCCGAGAAAGAGACCTCNNATATATATATATATATATATATATATACACTTCCTTCACAGTAAGTGGTTCTTTGTGAGCATTCGGTATAATCGCGTGAAACTTGCTAAGCGGGTGACAGCGGTATGATAACAGTTGCATTGAAGCCTTCTAAACAACGAACACTTTTGTAGCTATCTTGCATGCTCGTAGGAAACCTGAACTGTGCCGGTTCAACAACGTCTGTTCGACCATACGAATAACACGCTTGTTGTTCGGGAGGGAGGTCGTCGAAGCTGTAGTTGGCTTGCAGGGTTACTTCTGAGTGTATAATAAGGACTTGACCGATTATGCGAACAGGTGAGGGCGCTGTGTATGAGGTGGACTGAGGGAAATGAAGGGCTCCATATCTGAGGCAGAGCTGGTGAATCGGAATTAAGCCGACGTGGACAGCACTGGTTATGGCGAAAGTCAGTGTAGTAACAAGGTGCCCACCTATCGCCCGTATACTTGCAGGTATGGACAGATGAAGAGAGGACATTACGAGAAATCGCGGAAGAGGCGAATAAATGATCTTTGGGCCAGATTCAAGGTGGCTATGTCGATATTAGGAAGGGATACCACCACGTGGATCAAACCTTGCTTTTGCTTTTGCTTGCGTGAAAAATAATGGTAACGTTCTGCCTCAAACATCTTTTCGTTCATTTTTATGGGACAACCATAGATATATGTACACCGAAATGTGCGATATATATGCCGCATAGAGGACCCAGCAGCAGTACTGGATGATGCTCTACACGGTGCCTCCGTTTTGAGTGAAAGCACTAGTTAATCGCAGGCCGTCCTCGTCCGTCTGTGTATAGCGCCAGGATGGGATACTTTTCTAGATTTCCAGATTGTGTAGTCGTCAAAGGAGAAATCGACCGAAACAACTGGACTTTTTCCTCCTTACGAAAGACTCGCGCCGGATATGTATTTTGAGAAATAAATAAAGGCCAAAAGAAGCTATTTCCTTCTTTCACAAATACTATTTTTGCAAATACGCTTACATCGTGTGAAACTTGTTAAATGGGTGAAAGTGATCCTATGGGAGGGGCATGCTGGGAAGCGTATATATAGTGGGTTGGACACCACAGAAATCACGTCAGTTACATCGAAGTCCACTGTACAATGAACAGCCTTGTAAGTGCCTCGTGTATGTAGTAAAACTGGGACTGTGCAGGTTCGACAAAGCCTGTTCGACCATACGCTACATGTGCGTGGTGTTCTAAAGGCAGGTTGTTGAATCCGCTATGTCTTGCAGGGTTACTTCTGAGCGTAAAGAATTGAATGCAGTGATGTACTGCTGTAATGCTGTCGACTCGGAGGAGATAATTGCTTTACACCTGTAAATTTTCAGGTGTAGTGTATAGGGTCTCTTCAGCAAACGTTCGCTATAATATAACCGCCCCGGAATTAAACAACCGTTATTGATTAGACAAGTCAGGAACAGAGTGAGAGGACATAGACATAGGCATTTTTATCTGCTCTGGCGATGGTTCTTAAAAAGTTCTACATCACCACTTGTGGCCCAGAAATACCAGGACACGGAGAAACAGCGCAAAGTCGTGACGCAGTTCGGCTTGATTATATTTTCTGATTTATTTTCCTTTTTTTTCTTTTGTTCCTCACCGTCAAGTCCCGCTCGCACAAAATTAAGTTTGAGGAGCAGGAGAAGAATGCGGGAGTTGTGCCTCGATTTAATTTAATTTGTTCCTATTTTCAGCACAGTGTCAGAGCTTAATACAGCATGCTTTGAGCATAATATGTGGGTCCCCTGTCTGCGTCTCACACGAAACGACCGGATGAGGGGAATCCATTCATATTCCGTCGCAGAATATGTGATGCTCATCTAATTTAAACAGGCCATTACCCTCCTGCTTTGTGGAATCGTCGGTGCCGCGATGGGTGGAGTATTTCTCGGTGACCATGGCGGAGGACACGGTGGTGGTCACAGTGGCGGTCTCGTGGGTGGCTTCGGCGGTGGTTATGGAGGCCATGGATATGTTAAGGCTCTTCAGGGACCAACGTACCTCGTGAAAACAATTCACCACGTCCACAAGCTTCACGGTGGAGGAGGGTATCTCGGTGGACATGGAGGTGGTCACGGAGGAGGCTTCGGTGGCAAGGTGCTACTTCTTGGAGGCCACGGACATGGATGGCACTGACTTTGATCCCCTCACTGCTGCACACATTGCGGAGATCATATTCGCAACCAATTTTTTTAATTTTCATAATCGATGCTGAATTTAAGCAGAAATGCTGTTTTGGTCAGCTGTAGAGAGCATGTAAATAAAAGCGACACGTTGTTTCATCCTGAAAATGCCCATGTGATGCAAAATCGCGAATCACATTCTAGGTTTCATCGATGTACACGGTATAAGCAGCTATACATATTCACGCACTGTTACAGCTGTTGCGTAACATACTTCACCCCAGCATATTTTGGTACCTCAGTGACAACGCCACGATGAAGCTGTGGTCCTCACTACATGCTGGTGTGGACATATGAAGAGATGACATGAGGAGGAAGCGATAGAACCGACGATTACATGTGTCTTTTGGGCTGACTTCTAGGATCTGGGTCGATGTATGTTTAGAGGGCCCGAGGGACACCACAACAGAAAAGCACTGCCAACTGTTGGGTGCGAATGTACCACTTCGCTGTCAAAAGAGGACATTACGAGGAACCGCTAGAACATCAGACTAAATGTGTCTTTGGGCTGACTTCAAGGGACTGGGTCGACGTATATTTGGACAGCCAGTGGTACACCACAAGACAAAAGCACTGTCAGCTGTTGGGTGCGAATGTACCACTTCACTGTCAAGAGAGGACATTACGAGGAACCGCTAGAACAGGAGATTAAAGGTGTCTTTGGGTTGACTTCAAGGGATTGGGTCGACGTACATTTGGAGGGCCCAAGAGTCACCACAAGCCAAAAGCACAGTCAGTGGCTGGGTGCGAATATACCACTTCACAGTGTATATTGTGATTCGTCACAGCCATCCCGAACTCGTTGTACGACGCTCACATTTCTCACAGTTCCAGCTGTCAATCGGTAACTCTTTTCGCTCCCAGCGTGACGCGGAAGAGTGAAAGTATCGGAGAACGTTACACAGGACGCTGTTCATTTTCGTCCGCTAGTCCGCTGCCGAAGGAGGGGCCTAAATTGTGCTGCTATTTTTGTCGTCGACATTAAGCTGTGTTCATATATTTCTGTTGTACTGTTGATGAGTGCTGAAAGTGTTGCATTTTGCTCATGTAACATCTTTTAAACACACTTTAAACAAAAGCAAAAAGCAGCTCCGGCACGTAGGAGGGTTATAATTCGGGCAAAACGCACGGCGGCGAAGCGCACTTGAGGTTAAGCGTGAGGATGTACTGGGTTTATGAGTTCAGTGTCTCACAAAGGTCAGGGATAACATCACGTGAATGAAACCTTGCTTTTCATTTTTCTTGCGCGAAAAATAAGGACGAAGATCATAACAGTGTACCCCAAAGAATTTTCTGTTCATTATTTGAGGTGATATTACATCTACAAACACAGATATGCGCGATACCTATGTCACTGCTTCGATGGAGGGTGAAACATAAATATCATGCATCGGCTTTATACATATAGGACACACAGTAAACCCAGTCATAACGCGGGATACTCTGCTCGGTACCTCCGGTATGCGTGATGGTACTGGTTAATCGCAGGCAGGCCGTCCTCACCCGTCTGTGTACAGCGCTAGGATGGGATACTTTTCTAGATTTCAAGATTGTGTAGTCATCAAAAAAGCAATCGAATAAGACAACTGGACTTTTTTCCCCATCCAAAAGACTCGCACCGGATATCTACTTTGAGAAGTGAATAAAGGCTAAAAGAAGCTATTTCCTTCTTTCACAAATACTATTTCTGTAAATACGCTTACATCGTGTGAAACTTGTTAAATGGGTGAAAGTGATCCTATGGGAGGGGCATGCTGGGAAGCGTATATATAGTGGGTTGGACGCCACAGAAACCACGTCAGTTACATCGAAGCCCGCTGAACTATGAACAGCCTTGTAAGTACCTTGTGTATGTAGTAAAAGTGGGACTGTACAGGTTCGACAAAGCCTGTTCGACCATATGCATCATGTGTGTGTTGTTCTAAAGGCAGCTACATCTTGCAGCGTTACTTTTGAGCGTACGGGTTTGAATGCAGTGATGTACTGCTGCAATGTTGTCGACTCGGTGGGGATAATTGTTTTGTACGTGCGAATTTTCAGGAGCAGTAAACAGGGCCTCTTCAACGGAACGGAGTGAGGGGACATACGCATAGCCATTTTGATCTCTATCCGGCGATCACCACTTGTGACGCAGAAATCTCAGGCCACGCAGAAACCGCGCAAAGTCATGACGCAGTTCTGCATGATATTATTTTCTAAAAAAAAATCTTTTTAAATTGTTTTTCAACGTTGAGTCCCGCTCGCACAAACTCAAGTTTGAGGAACAGGAGAAGAATGCGGAAGTTGTGCCTCGACGTAATTTAATTCCTTTCTATTTTCGGTGCAGTGTGAGAGCTTAATACACCATATTTGAGCATAATAAGTGGGTCCCCACTCTCTTCGTCTCACACGCAACATAGCGACGCGATGACGGGAATCCATTTATGTTCCACATGTGATGCTCAGTCTGATTTAAACAGGCCATTACCCTCCTGTTTTGCGGAATCGTCGGTGCCGTGATGGGGGGAGCATTTTTCGGTGCCCATGGCGGAGGACACGGTGGTGGTCACGGTGGCGGTCTCGTTCTTCTGAAGGGTGGCTTCGGCGGTGGTTATGGAGGCCATGGATATGTTAAGGCTCTTCAGGGACCAACGTACCTCGTGAAAACATTTCACCACGTCCACAAGCTTCACGGTGGAGGAGGGTACCTCGGTGGACATGGCGGTGGTCACGGAGGAGGCTTCGGTGGCCAGGTGCTTCTTCTTGAAGGACACGGACATGGATGGCACTGACTCTGATCCCCTCACAGCTACAAATATTTCGACCATTATATTCACCACATTTTTTTTATCTATACTGAATTTAAGCAGAAATTCTGTCATCGCCATCCGTAGATAACATGTAAATAAAAAGGGCACGTTTTTTCATCCTGAGAATGTCCATGTGTTATTGTATTCCCAAATCTCGGATAATAATCTAGGGTTCGTGAATTGATCACGGTATAATCTATTATACGTGTTCACGCACTGCTGCAGCTGTTGCGTATCGTACTAGGGCCACGATGAAGCTGTGGCCCCGATTATATGCAGGTGGGGACATATGAAGGGAGGACATTACGAGGAAGCGCTACAAGCGGAGATTTAAGGTGTCTATTAGGCTGACTTGAAAGGACTTGGTCGGTGTACGTTTGGAGGGCTCGAGGGACACCACAAATACAAAAGCACAGCCAGCGGTTGGGTGCGAACGTACGTACCACTTCACAGTCTGTATCGGGACTCGTCACAGTCATCATGAGCTCATTGTTCGAAGCTCAAATATCTAATAGTTCCAGCAATCAATCGGTAACTTTCTTCCCCCGAGCGTGATGCGGAACAGTGAAGGTATCCAACAACATTTCGCGAGACGCTGTTCATTTTCGAAGGAGAAACGCAAAGCCTTGCTGCTATTTTTCTTCCCGATATTGAGTTCCATCTTTTTCTTGCGTTGCTGATAAACGTTGAAAATACTATATTTCCTCCATGTAACATCTTTTAAATACATTGTATTGAAAAGAAAGAGAAACTCTGGGGCACGGGCCGTTGTGATTCGCGCAAATGTTATCGGTGCTCAGCGTGAAGCCCACTTTAGCTTCAGCCTTACCTGTGTTGACGAGTTCGCTCTGTCGGGGGATCGGAGATCGGTGATGGCAACATTACGCAGTTGGAAGTTGTACATAAACATCATGTAACGCTAGGTCCTAAAAGTTGAAAATATGTCTTTGAAATGCAATGTATAACGTGCAGTTCGTGTTAGAGATGTCAGCACTGACAATCAAAATTGCGTCGAATATACAATACCGCCATCGTCCGCTCAACTGGACAGAACACGAAGGAGTTATTTGGGACACTGTTTCATGGCATAACGCGCGTTGACTTCGCTTCGAATCGCAGTTCACTGCAATTAAAAGGAGCCCTAGACAAGATAAACGCAGACATTTCTAAATGGTGAAACGTTTAGGGATGTCGCCGGCACAGCACCGGGAGGTAGTTCAAAGGCAGCTTTTATTCATTGCTAAAGTGCTCGCATCAATAGCTTCGCTCTACTTCTTTTTTTCCCGTCTAATAGTCCTGCAGCAGCTGGCCTCTTCCGAGACCGAAATCTTGTTTTTTTTTTCTTGCCTTGCTAAATCAGATCAATCAATGATATCATTCTTTTTTCATACAGCCAAACATATCGAGATAGCATGAATAAAAAAAAAAAAAAAAAAGAAAGAAACACTGCCTGAAATAGCGGCGCAAGGAGGCCATGCGCTTTACCTGCCCAGAGCGCTTTACATTGCAGCTTTTACCGATAGTGGGTTGTTCCCTTGGTGTGACATAGCAAATCCTGCAGTGTGTTATCACGAAGAAGTAGAGATTTTTGTTAGATGGGGGTTCTTTTTTCTTTCTTTTTTTTTTCTAAGATAGGCTTTCTGCTGTGTCTGTACAGCAGCAACCTTCACATTTCCTTGAATCTTCCTGACAGCGTCTCCAAAAGAAGGTGTACGCTATGCCTAGATATACAGTATGCCTGCTGATTTAATAATTTCTTTAGTTTTTATTTGCGAATTCTACTCACTTATACTAGTGTGCGTTATATGCACGCAAAAAAGACGAAATAAAGGCTTCGTATTTGAGATCAAACCACAAAAGTAATGCAGGCGATACACAGCAAGTACAACCCCAAGCGGCACAATGTACTGAAAGTCGGGTGCATTAGGGGTGGTCGTCAGGTGTCTTATCTTTTTGTCGCTGTCTTTCTGACGTGCTGGAAACTACAAAAGTAACCTCGATCCATACGTCCACCCCTATTGCACCCGAGTTTCAGTACATTGTGCCGCTTACCCAGTAAACCATTTACATCCCTGCGACGTCCCGACCATATCTTGGTTTTGATATCTGGACATCCCTGGGAGTATCTCACAGATCCCGTTGACG
>JARGYV010097428.1:0-16302 GCA_029532675.1 Ornithodoros moubata
TGACTTAGCTCTGTTATTGAATTTTGGCCATAAGTCTGTTCTGTAAAACTGTTACCTCAAGGCTTAGTTTTTTCCAAGGGTTCTAACGCCAGTTAACCCTTACTTGATACCTAATTCCATTACTAGACCGTTTCTCGAAGGGTCTTCCTGCTGTGTGATTGCATCATTGAGTCGAGCTCACAGGTACTTGCAGACGAAACTCCATTTAGTTGATTATGACAGCGTGTTACGTTTTGCATTTTTCGAGAAAAATGCCAAAGGCAGTGCGCCTGTGTAATGTTCTTAGTGTTGGTTAACTTTTGTTATGTCAATAAGGGGTATCCTGAGTAAGGCTTATTCTGTATGCTAACGGCCTGGATAGCCTGTACTGTTGCATCTATACAAGATAGAAGGTAGGGCAGTGCGTGTTGTGCGTGTGTTAGGCATGAGTAATATGTTTAGTCGTCTTTGTGTCGAGTACCAGCATGCTACCGCATGTGTGACCTAATCGATCCGCAATCAGGTTAGTGCAAACTTAATTGGTTTTCAAATTATTTTGACAGTAAGCGGTATTATTGTTTTCCAATTTATCCTAGTGTCATGTCAATATAGTAGGAGGGCGAAATATAGCACGCTATCCGCTTTAATTTAAAATAGACAACGGGCATTGTGCTGTGACCAGAAGCCCCACCCACATCTATAAAATGCACATTGCGCTTATATATATACGCTATATCTTTTCCTTTGGATGATCTGTCGTCAACACCCTTACACAGTGGGCATGTTACAAAATTTTGTACTTCGTGTCCTGCTTAGCCCTTCTTTCCCTTCTCTCTGCTACTCTCGTTTTATAAGGTGCATGACACGTGCGCTTTAAAACTCGCAATTAGCAGTGTCGCATAAAAGAGTGCGAGTCTATACTTAATAGGAATTTATAATCACGATGTGAACAACACTGCATCGACGGTGAGGTATTACACAACGTATAGATTACACATCAATACGGAGGAGAGAGCTGAAGGTTTACGTAACTTGAAGGACTGCGTGTTGTGGGCAAATCACGTTGGCGGGCCAAGTGTTGACTTCCCTTTTCTCCATAACAGTGTCTGAAGTATGTATGTTTCTTTGGGAGTTGCTTTTCGTGTGCGTAAGTCCGTTTTACTCCAACGACGCATTTTATTGAACCGTTTGCAGATGTGCTTTCTGTCGCACGGAACCCAGTCTGCTGCTCATAGGGATTTCATAGTCAATAATGTTGTGACTTGAGGGAGCCCAGCGCTCCTTTCCTGTCACCGCTATCCGTACGACACTTGTATGTTCATGCTCGCAAGAGCCTCTCTGCGCGGATATTCTTTAATACGAAGTTATTTTGAAACCGCCTCTCTCATATAGTTAGCAAACCTTGGATGTGTATGATTTCAAAATGTGTACGTTCGGATTCTGGATGCCGATTCCTGTGAAATTAAATGAGAGATAAGAATGCGCTGAAACGTAGATTCATCGTACTTCATATGTACTTCCTTTTCTCTACTGGATGTCCGAGGATAATCTTATTCAGTATTCCTTGTCTCGCCATGTAATGCCCCGAATAAGTAGGATTCACTTGAAGCATTGTCGGCTGTGGGTCTTTATTGGTAACGATTGAGACCACCAGCTCTTGTCATGCACTTGACGTGTCTCTGCCCTTGTCCGCACATGAGTGTGGAATGTCGTTTTCAATCCGCCGATATACTCTGACACACATTAGACAGTGGCTAAGAATATTCACATATTTTTGTACGTGCCGTGAAAATAAGTTTAGAGATGAACGGAATTACGAAATATTGACGATCACGTATATTACGTACTTTCAGAACGTATAACCCTCTCATTTATATATATATATCATTGCTACCTTAAGTGCGTTCCCTTCCCATGCGCAAGTTCGCGACTTGGTCGGTGGTTGCCATAGCAACAAGAGTGTCATGTGATACAGACCTATCTGAAGAATAGAATGTCGCCTGTCTCAGATCAAAGCAGAGGATTGAGGAAGTACTATCTGAATGTTCCAGCAACTGTGTGGAACGCCATTCTCATCATTATTCCTGTTTGATTCTTAGTTAATACCGTCTCGAGAGCAATACATATTGCAGACACGAGTCCATGTATGAGCCGTTCGTTGTTGCCCGTTAAATAGAGCAAGGCGAACCTACAGGAACATGCCAACGTGCTTCTCCGAGCGAAAGTTGGTCACGTTGCTTGCTGCGTGACTACTCCCACTCTTCTTCGTAACAGCGATCGATGAATTCGGTCTCAACACCTGCTCTCGGAGTCATTGTGTAGATGGTCCTTTGTTCGAATCACAAATTTGTCTGTCTGCGCTTTGTTCGTTGCTTTCCTTCGTCGCAGTTTTCTCTGAATCATGGTATTCTGATATGTTGCTTCAGAAAGATCCGTCAAAACACATATTTGGTCGGAAATCCGGGCGGGTATAGCACACCTATGGAGAACCGAAACGTGAACTTGCGAATGAGAATTGACTGTTAGGTTCGTAGGACTAGTGCTGTTGGGAGCCAGAAGTTAGTGACTCCTGTGAGTGCATTGGACTTTCCTGTTTTCTATTCATTAATTTCTTTCTTTCTTTTCGACTTTTTGCGTGCCTGGCTAGATGTATGGGTGGCGAATCTTTGCGATAAACTGGTGGAAATGCTGGAACGAACCGTGAATCGGTGGCTGAAAGGCTGGGGCATATTAAGCAGGGTCTTTCATATTACTGCCGACGGAAACGACAGCTCGCTTTCGAACGGTCATTAGCGTTAGCGGTACAACATTTCCGCAGTTATAATTTTTATTTTGTTTGTTTATTTACTATCATTACTGCTTTCTTCTTCGTCTGTCGAGTCAGATAAGTATTACATTCTTTGATCGTCGCGAAAAAATAGGAGCGGCCCCGTGCGCTCTGGTTTTCGCAGGATAATATCAATCTGACCAAAGTTTTGTTTTGTTTGTTTTTTTCAACATAAACTGAAAAAAACTGGAAAATTTCACCCATAATATTTCAGTTTTCTGTATCGTTGAGCTGTAGCCACGGATAACGTTACGGCTTCGCGGACATACGTAACATAATGCATGTTGAGTCACCTGTCATGCAAGTCTTATTTTGTTACTTTTTGGTTCATCTGTGTGACAGGCAGCTTTAGTTATGGATTGTTGCATTTGATGTTGCTAATTTTATTTTGGCGAAAAATTACAGCTTGATAAGTAACGGCACAACACAACTCATGCGGTATTGACTACTTTGTTTCGGTTTCGATCTCTGCAAGTAGTTGCCATCTACTAGCGCCATCACCGCGGCCGCAAAAAGAGAGTGAAAGTAAAGCCTTTGTCCGGTCCTCTATCTTTGTCGGCCATTTTGATCTGTGCTGTCGTGTCAGGGGTTATTTCTGCTTCCCAATTACTCCTTTTGAGCTCTTCCTGCTTCGTAATGTCTGAAACGACACTCAAGTTCGGTCCGGAATGGCTGCGAGCACTCACGCAAACCAATGGAGTCAACGCGACCCCAACAACGCCGGGGCCAGCTAGGTACAAGCTTGCGGATTATCGCTATGGGAGAGAAGAGATGCTGGCACTCTTTGATCAGTCTGCAAGTATGCCCGAACCGTTACGAGAATTCCAACACCTGGCAGTCGAGAATACTCAGTTACCGCTTGCACTTGTAACAATGACTGAGGACGAGCAACGGATATGGTCACGATCTGTGAACAGTGACGCAGTATTGAGGCTGACGGTTGGTAAAGGAGCAGCTTCAGGTGCAGGGCCTGGACGGGGCACCAGAGGAGTGTCCGTTGATCGTGGGCGGGGCCGAGGCCGTGGTGGCACTTATCAAAGAGGCCTGAACAGCGAAGACGCTGGGGACAACCAGTTCGGTGCATTTATACGGCCTCGACCATTTGAGCGCAGCCAAAGCCTCAGTGAGCGCGACCAGCGGTGGGACGATAAAAAACCCGATCGTCAGTTCCAGGGCAGACCCAGTTTCGAAGGAGATGCGCCGACGACTTTTCGGAAAGAAGGTCGACCTGTGGATAACTGGCGGTCTGGGCACGCAGAAGAGGATGAGAACTGGAGAAGCAAGGTATCAGCACAACAGCAGACGGAGAAATGGAAGTCGTGGAGAAATCATAAGGCTGACGACGACGAGGGGTTAGACGGACCAGTCAGGAAAGACCCCAATCGGCACTGGATTGAGGACCACAAGTCACTTTCTTCAGAGCAGTTGCCTGAGTGGATCGAAGAGCATGGGGATACAGAAAAGGTAGGCATATTCGATGGAAAAGGTGGTTTCCTGGAGACAAAGGAGTGCGACGAAGAAAACTGGGAGGAAGAGGTTACACCGAAACCTCCAGAACCACCCAAACCTCAGAAGGAAAGCAAAGGCATAACATCTAAAGAGTTGACACCAGTGTCTTCTAAAACGGAAATCACGCCTAGACCACCATCCCCAGTGTCTGCACAGTCTTCACCTCCAAAGCCACCAGAGCAGCCAGCAAGAAGTCCACCCAAGCCAGTTCCATCTCACCCGAACCTCCAAGCAGACCTACCACCAAGGAACATCTTGATGCAGAGCTGTCAAGACTCCATGAAGAGCGCGTCTCCAAAGGAAGATAGTTTTGCACACATTGCAAAGGCAGCTGAAAACTTAATGGCAGAATGGACGGCAGAGGAAGAAAAAAAGTTTGTGTCACAGTCAGTAGTTGGAGAACAGAGCGTGTCAGAACAGTTTTACAAGTGGCTATACAAAGACCCACAAGGTGACATACAAGGACCATTCAGTTCAGCTGAAATGAGAGAATGGTTTGATGCAGGCTACTTCACAATGGAACTCATGGTGAAACGAGTGTGTGATGCTGCATTTTCAAAATTAGGTGCCCTCATTAAAAGTTGGAACACTGTACCCTTCACAACTACCCACCAACCACCACCACTGAAACAGCCTGTGGGTACGGACCTCACCGCACCACCTAACCTTGGCATCCCAAGCCTCAGCCCACCCAGCCTTGTTCCGCCCACTCTTGGCATGCCAAGCCTGTCACACCCAGGCTTAGCAGGCCTTCTTCCAAGCTCGTTACCTTACTCTGCACACCAGCAGTACATGCAAGAAATATACAGAGCTGCTGCCATGCAGCAGATTATGAGCCACCTAAAGGCAAATGAAGCCTTCGCAAACCTACCACCAGCAGAACAAAACAGAATATGCTTGCAGTACTATATGGCCAGCCACCCTTTGTCAAGACCGGCAGGTTTTGCAGAACCTACACCATTGATGAACCTCCTGGGTTCAATGGGGATGCCATCCATGTATGGAGTTCCTCGCTCTGTTCTGAAGGAGCGCATTGCCGAAAGTTGGCCGCAGGCACCGACCACGACAGCTGCAACGTCGTCAGTGGAGAGTCACCCTGTGAGTGTCTGGGATGCCGATCCTAGCATTGTTGCAGCTTCCATAGCAGAGCCTGCAAGAACGCTGACAGACTCCCTCTGGAGAACTCCTGTTCTGTCACAGAACTTGCTCACGGAGCAGGCAGTTGCTAAGGAACAGGAGGAGCAACGCCTCCAAGAGCTTCGGAAACAGCAAGAAGAGTTGAGGCTGGAGGAGGAAAGGAAAAGAGCTAAAGAGGAGGCCATGCGATTAGAGGAACAAAGGAAGATGGAAGAGAAGATGAGACTTGAAGAAGCCGAAAGGGCTAGGCTCGAACAAGAGCGACTGGAACTGGAGAGGAAACGCAAGGAAGAGGAGGAAAGGCAGAGGTTGGAAGAAGAGCGGAAGAAGCGAGAGGAAGAAGAGAGGCTGCGGCAGCAGAAGGAAGAAGAGGAACAACGGAAGCGTGAAGAAGAACTTATGTGGCAGCAAAGGATGGAAGATGAGAAAAGGGCGAAAGCAGAAAGGAAGAAGAGAGAGGAGGAACAGAGGAAGGCGGAAGAAAAGCGGAAACAAGAGGAGGCAATGAAGGCAGCTGAGGAGAAAAAAAAGCAAGAGCAAAAGGCTGTGGAGCAAGCAAAAGTTGCCAACGAGGGCTCTTCTCTCAGAAGCCCAAGCAAGTTAGCTGTTATTGACATAGATGAATTCATTGCACTCAAGCAGTCAAAACAGCTGCCTAGGGTGGAGGTACTGAAGGTCGAAAAGCCGCAGGCTCCTGTGTGGGGTAGCACCACCAGTCAGCCTCCTTCGACTCTGTCACTTGCTGAAATTCAGAGACTGCAAGAGGAGAAGGAGCGTGCTGCAGCGGCAGAGAAGATGCGGCAAACTTGGAAACAGCAAGAAGCTGCACTTGCAGTGCAGCAGTTGCAGCAGCAACAGCAGCTGCAGCAATCGAAAGCATCTTTGTCGTGGGCATCAAAGGCCTCGTCGGCACCTGTCAAGTCGTTGTCTGAAATCCAGCAAGAAGAGGCTGAGCGGGCTGACAAGCTGAAACGGGCACAACAGCAGCAGAAACAGCAGCGTCACCAGGAGCCCAGCTACCACCTCCCAGGTGCCTGGGGTGGTGCTTCAAACAACTTGCTCAAATCGTTCCACAATAGCTTCCAGTATCTAGAACATGTCCCATCTGAGGAAGACAGCTGCCCTGGTTTCTGGGACGACGTCGTTAAGCCATCTGCCGCTTCAGCCCCCACTTCTTCAAATAGTGCCTTCCCAACACTGATGGGTTCTTCCTCTACATCATCTGGACGCTCCTCCGGCAAGGGACCGCATAGCAAGAAGGAAGAAGAGCAAGTCATGAAGCTTTTCAACACATGCACCAAGGTGCAGACGGACGAACTCACCAAGTGGTGCATGAGTGTGCTCGGCGGCATTCAGTCTTATCTGGACATCCCCACTGTTGTGGCTATCCTGAAGGATGTAGAGTCGCCGGCCGAATTGCACGAGTACGTGCACTCATTCTTTGGCAACAGCCTGGACACAAAGGACTTTGTACAGCAGTTCCTCAGGAGGCGGGAAGGGTGCCACAAGGGTTCCGGTGAAAGTGCAGAAAGATATGAGGTCCACAGACATACCACAGTGCCAAATGCAACTCGAGACGAGGTCTCGCAGTCTTGTGACGGGTTCACGGCCGCACGCAGTAAGAAGAAGAAGAAGAACAGAATGCAGAAAATGGACAGTTCTCTTCTTGGCTTCACAGTGCAGGCAGACCCGTCCAGGTTGAACGTCGGAGAAATTGATCGCGGGGATGGGTTTTAGAGTCTGGTGGGGAGGAGGGACGTAGCAGTGATCACTCTCTTCATTTTGCCTCTGAGAAGACTTGTACATATTGAGCAACCCACCCATAGTTATTTATTAAAAGGATGACAAAAAAAGAAAAAAACATTTAAAAATCAGTTTCTTTTTTCTTTCTGCGACACATCAGTTTTTAATAGAGCAATCTGCTTTTTTTGCAGTAGGCAGCTCTGTGCTCTTATTGAGATAAGGCAAAGACAGATACGACAGGCATGACCGTTACTTAGTTTCTGATTGTTCTTTTTGATGCATGATTGCTGTAGTTTTTTCTATTTTCACGATTTTATCCAAGGTGCTCTGCAAAGAGTGCGTGCCATCAAGCCACATGTATTGTTAAATGTTGCCTCGATACTGCCAACACTAAATCTTACTGAGCTTTGTCTGAACTTGTCTCACACCTAGGGTTTCCTTAAGCATATATAATTTGCATGTAATCTGCATGTGGGTCATCCTGCCTTGCAAAAATATCAAATCTAAGACTGTAAATCCTAAGCACTCGTGTACCAAAGTGCACGTTGCAGATGTATGTACCAGTGTAGTTTCTCCCGGAGGTCCCTCAAACCAGATCTGCGTGTGTCGTGGCCAGTTCAGTGTGCAACATGCACATGCATAATGTAACATGAAGTGTGGAAGATGCTGCAATATGCACTTGTATATACCAAATCAGCTATAGTGCCTTAATGCTCAGACATGTGAAGTAATTGTTGTGAAGTGGATTTTTTTGTAAAATATAAAAAATGTTTTCTGTACAAGTCCCTTCTCATCAAATAAACCATATTGGTTTGTATCCTCCTGTTCCTTCGTGGCCTGGGGTTCCCTCTCGAGATCAGTTTGATATTGAACGAATGGCTGGACAAGGTGCGTTGATTGAGGAAGCATTATCATTTCATCCTCGACTTTACTGCAATCATCAATATTAACCTCCCTTATTTGCAGTAAACAAGTATGCGTAAAGTGGCGTCTAGAAGTGCAGTCTCAGAAATTACACAGTGAGTACGTATTCTCCATACAAAAATATCTTGATGCTTTCTTCCTGTTGCTTATGCATAACTCAATTAAACTCTGCTTGATGTCCCTGCAGATGTTCAGTGCAGTGGTACGTAACACAAAAGGAGAAGCCTACATAAATTTACGTTACTCATTAGCTTTTCTCGACACTGTGCCAACATAGAGGCTGTATCAGTGTTAATAACGTGTGTGTACATAAAGTAGTGTGTAAGCGAAAACCTTAGCCTCTGTTTGTTCCGTGTGACCTTACTTGTTCAGACAACATTAATAACTGAGGCAGAACCCATCTGTGTGGCTATATGTTTTATTTACACACCTTTGTGCTGTGCCCTTTTGGCTGATTCCCATTCAAGGTGGTGATTTTCAAAGGGTGAGGTGTGAGACGTCTTCTTTCAAAGTACGCATTGTTGACGTACTACAGTCAACGACAATATCTGTGTATAGCATATTACAGTGTGATGCCCGACTAAGCACACTTCTAGTCACCGGAGAAATTACATGTTCTTTCCATCTGGCAGATGCATTGCATTATACTAATTTAGGCTGCTACTAGGTGCAACAATCTATATTTGAAAATTATTCGCTAGTCACATGATTAATTAAGTCTATAACCTTCATCCCAACAAGCCTGTCAAACAAGCACAATAAGGTATATGTACATATGACATAGACCGTCTAGTCCCCTCTACAAATGCTTTACACTGTGGAAGAACCAATCTACTTTTGTAGTCCACGCTCCCCCGTAAGCCTCAAAGAACTGGTTCTGAAAGTACTCCAAGGCTTGCTCTTCTGTTTTCTCCACCTGAAGGGTTTTTCGCAGGTAGCTGATGTCGTCAATGGACTGCAGCTCAGGAATTCCGGTGGACAGCATCATGGTGAACAGTGTGATCAGGAGGTTGGCGTGCCGGTGTAGTAACAGGTAAGCTTTGCCGCATAGTTCTTGAAAACTGCAGCAAATGTGTACTGCTTAGCGATGAAATAGCAATCACTCCAATTGGAAGACACCATATATATAACTAGAAATGATTATTGTTACCTGAGCAAAGGTCACTTTGCATACCTTTGGAACTCCTTGCTCTTTCTTGGGTTCTCAGCACCCTTTGCAATGACGTAAAGGAAGTCTTCAGTTAGTACAAAGGGAACACGTTCCCTATTGATGCCAAACTTTTTCTTGAAATGTCCGAGGAAGTGCCCAAAGTCTATGTGGAATATCTAAGGATAAAAAAAAAAAAGACAACACTAGAAGGGGTGTAATAAAAGGTTTGCAAACGTTGGTCACAAAAAGAAACAGGACATGGGAACTATTGTGACTGCCTGGTGTCCTTTTGTGACAGAACTGAATCTGATAGTGACATTCTAAAGTGTAGTCGATAGGCTGACCATAACATCAGAACAGCCATCTATGTCCTACAGCAGAGTGGAAAAATACGTTTTAGGTGGTAATTGTGTCAAAACAAAACATTCATAAGGTGCATTCTAAATGGTTTCAAAGTGAACCTAAAAGCGGTCCTAATGTTTTATCGTTACTTCCCAAGACTGCCGTTAAAAAGGCACTGAGGAAGGGGTAATACCTGGCCTTCCTCATTGACCATGATGTTGTCAGGGTTTCTGTCCCCAATGCCCAAAATAAAGGTGGCCACACAGTAACCAGCACATGAGAGTGTGAATGTCTCTATTGCTTGTTTGTACCTACAAAAAGAGAAGAAAAAGCAACCTTTGTAAAACAAACTTTGGGCCTTGACAAGTTTTCAGCAGTTTTAAGAAATTATAATACTATGTGATGGTGCTTGTCAACCAGAGGGACACATACTTGCAGACACGTATCTGTGCTGGAACTAGTGGCTGTTTGCATAACTGAGAAATTACAAATTATTTCCAGAGCTTAAGTTCCTTTGCTTTGTGATACTACATGCCACAATACAGGTGGAAAACACTGGCCAACATAACAATAACCTGCAGGAATTCTGGTTAGTGTCTTAGAATAGCATCCATTTTCATTCATCCTGTTTACAATAGCTTCAGTACCTGTCTAAATCTTACGTTTGCTGGTTTTGAGTTCTGTTCTTGTTCTTAGGCTTTTAAACCACGGATGCACACAGTGCAGAAATTTTTTCAAAAGGAATGTTACGGCTGTACACTGCTCAGTTGGCTCACCTCTTCCCTTTGTTCTTTTCCCTGATCCACTTGTGAAGTTGTCTGGAGTCAACTTGAAAGGCTGCCATTCGACCTCCTTTCTTTTGAATATTCATCACTGTCCTGGCGTTCCTGACAACCTCGATCATACCAACATGCTTCCCAGTTGACAGACAAGCATAGGGCATCATTCTGCAAAGAACATGCCCATGAGGCACATATATACAGAAGTCCTGGTATTTTCAAACCAAGGCATAGATTCGTGATGCTGAAGCAAATAGTTTAAATAGCCAATTCAAAACAGTACCCTTGCTGTTTTTGGTGTCAGGCCTGGTAAAACATTTTTTGCACACAATTCAAAATTTGAAAAATTCCATTCTTCACGTGACCCTATGATTAGTCAAAACATAACCACAAAGTGTGTACTTAAGAAGTTAGTGATTATGTATTCCAGCACTCCTGATAACCCTTGTGTTACCTGACTCAACAAGTGGTGCACAAAATGTATCATGACACAGGAATGCATTTTGTATGTTACCTGAGGTCAAGGCCTTCATTCTGCCATATGCTATCCATAATCCTGATCACCTGCAATGTCAGCATATCCTGACGTAGATCTGAAATTAAAGGGCACGGCTAAACTGACCTTTCACAGCTGGGTAGACAACGAATTGCACATTTGCTCCACGGCTAGTCTTTTCCTTACCATCACCATTCTTGAAGATGATCTCATGATGTTCTAATATGTGCTCCACCGAATGGTCAGGGTTCTTCCATAGAAGCCACAGTGGCTTCTTGGCAGAGTCAAGTATCTTGCACTCTGACACCCTGCATATTTCCAAGCACGTGCACCATAAATTCAGACTTATAATCATGAAGCAACTGTTGCAACTTACACAAGTTTGCCCAGAATGCAGCTGTTGTTCAGAGGAGATGGGAATTCCTGTAAAGCATCCAGGAAATCTGGCTTGGAAAACTGGTCCGTGAGAAACCGTAGCCTTTCCTGAAGCATAAGGAATCGTGTGAAGAGCACCACATGTATCTCTGTATGACAGTCTGAAGTACACTAACCTTCTGAGTGTCATCCTTCCTTTCTTTGAGAGAGTCCGTCAGCTGAGTCAGCTTCTCCAGTGCTCCCACTTGTTTCACTACGGATTTTAGATGGGTGCCTATTCCTCTACAGAAGCCCTCTAGAAGAAGGCCGAACCGAAGAGCAACTGCTGGGTCGTGCATCTCAGACCTGCAGTAGTGTGAGAGATTGTACATGAAGAGCAATCATACACTGCAGAAGTGAATTTTTTTAGGGACCCCTGCAAATTCGCTCCTCTACTGGACTGTTTCCTGCTTGTGGGATAGTGGCAGAGAAAGCTAAACAGCTTCCCAATATACACACAGCCTGTACTATAGTATTCTGCAATGTTCCTGAAGGTTTGTCATGCCAGGTTCGTTAAAGGTATTTTCGTCAATGCAGGACGAAATTGACATAGAATAGGCACTATAATTTTCATGTACACCGGATGTTCCGGAACACTCATTGATGCCCTGCTATTGACCCAAAGAAGATGGGTCAAAACTAACCTGGTTCGCAAATTTAAGTTCCATTTGCTGCACGAACTCGAGAAGCATGAGACAGACATACTTAAGATGCCAGAAGAAGAAGTGCCCGATGTTGTAGTTGAGTAAGGACCGCTTGATCAGGAACTTTCCGAGGTCATTTTCTAGATAAGGCTCATATTTTAGAACCTGAAAGTGTGAAGGCAGAATGAGGGACCAGCGTCACACAAACAGCAGTGCCTGCAACTCACTTGTACTAGTTGCAAGAGATACCGAGAGAGCAGCTCATCCGAGAGTGACTGATCGAGCCACCATACAGCATGCTTCCTTACAAACAAGTCTGCATACTTGCAATCCAAAAGCTCCAAAGCTGTCTCTGGTGACACTTGTGGCCATTGATTAAGTAAGATATACAGCTGAAAAGTATCGAGCCATCACTTTCACAATACAGTACTTCACTCAAGAGATGATATACCTGGGCCACGTGGTCACGGCTGTTCCACTTTAAGGCATCTAACAGTTTCGGTAGAGAGTCCGAAACAGAAAAACAGTAATAGCGCATCTTCCACAAAAGCATTTTGTCCTGCTCTGATATTTCAGAGAGTGGATCTCTCTTGATAACGTCGTGGATCTGATCCTTTTCGGCTTCGTTCCAGGTTTCAGGGTTCTGTAATCAAAAGTGAAAAGTACAGCTTAGACATCAAATATCACACACATACTGGTGCAGGTCACCTTTTCAGGCTGGCTTTGCAGACGAATGATACTGTTGACATACTCTTCTATCTGCTCCATTGTAGGAAACACTACTTGTCCAGAGAAGCGCTCTATTTCAATTACAAGGCAGGGGGAATCCCTGTTTGGATTAGATCCTATGCTTCCGATGGGATTGAGAAGTTCGTCCATCCCTTTGGGAACAGGCCACAGGTGAAGGTTGATCTTCCCACTTAGCAGAACACTCTTGTAGTCAAACAGGCTTATGTTGCCCCATGCAATAGCGCAGCGTTCCTTAAGGACAGAACAAATGAATGCTTCGTAAAGGTTGTTCAGAGATGATACATCATACTCATACCTCTCGTTTCTTCCGCTGAGACACAGCACAGATAGACACGCAAAGTCGGGCCGAGCGTGGGATGTCGGGAATGTAGAGGTCAAACTCGAGAAGCTCGTCCCATTTGGGATTGGTGTGCGCCACGTGCTGCGTCTCGCGATAAGGGCAGAGAGATTCGGTGCCATGGTAAACCCCCGTCCGAACGTATATCTGCATGTGGATGAATCGTTGCAGTCCTCAAAAATGAACTCAATAATTCCAGTAAGGGTGTAACTTTTATGAGATTCTCACTGTGTTATCAACGACAAATTAATATAAACCTCACCTTGTCTACATCTTTGACGTTCACGTACGAAGCATTCAGGATCTTCACACCGAACATTGCATCCACGCGATAAAGGGAGATTGTGGCCTGTGGCGGAGTGTGAGTGGAAATGTTCCGTCTCACGTAGGATGGCGTGTTGTAGTGTGACCTTGGAACCGCATTGTAGACAGCTTCTTTGTGCATCAGCATCAGCTGCGGGATGTTTCCCTTAGCTATACAATTCCTGATGTACTGTAAAGCGAAAAGTAGAGTTTGCAATACAGGCAAGTGAGGAAAGATTTTATGCCCTTACCTTGTACTGACTCAGGGGGTAGGACTTAAGCAGGTACTGGTTGACACCACACACTTTAAGCAAGTAGTGCTTTTGGCATTCTTCGGCTGTGGCAATCTGCTCATCCTTCGACATTTTGCTGCACTTCTGTAGCTTCTTGAGAATGGCTTCACGAATGACATTCTCAGGACGCGTGTCTTTGTGCACTTCTAAGGTGTGTTTCTGTTTTTCGTTTGTGTCTGTAAGCACCCAGACGCAGACCATCACAACACCTGCATGTATGGAAAGTGGACACAATTTTCAGATCTCTCACATACACTAAACAACTAGTTTTTCTAAAGCTATAAAGCCGTGCACTGCACTGCAGTGAAATGCAAAAGACAAGCTCAAAAACTGCTTTGGCATTGGCACATGTACTTGCACAAGTGGCATGCCTGCAGAGTACTCACCTCTATCCAGTTTCTTTTCTAAATTCGAAGGAAGTCTAGAAGAACTCTCAATCTCAGGAGGGTAGACGTAGCAGGCCCGACATTCATCACTGCCAGCATCCCTTTTGTCAACGGCTTCCTTGCAGACGGCCAGAATTCCACGCCGAAAGTCCACCACTTCGTGCTCTTTCATGTCATCAAATTCATGTGCACTGCCTCCAATCGCTAAACCTGCATACACCAACAGCATTAGAATTGTTGTGATGGAAACATCCACAAAGAAATACTTACGTATCTCTGAATTTAACTTTTTTTCCTCTGTGTTCCCTTTAGGCTCAACTATTTTCAGAATGGGTTGGAATAAATGAAGGTCACATAGTCGTCTGGACTCATCATAGAACTCTTCCAGCTCTGCGTCACGAGTGATTGATACAAAGATGTAGGACGACGGGTCACCTAGACAACGATAGAAGGGATATCTCGGCGCCTTATCCCACAGGTCATCTAGAAAAATCGGACGGAAATCACAACTCAAATTTCATCACACTCCGCCTTTTTGCACCAGGGTCTCACTGTGCAACTGATGTATGCTATGTTTGCTCATTTTTATTTCGTGCGTGGACGTACCTTTGATTGATTCTAAAGTAGCATCACGTGCACAATTTAACTGTATTATGACACCCGTCGGTAGAAGGCAATCCACCACCACAGTATTGGGCATAATAGTGAAGCCCCATAGTTCCCCCGATGAAGGAGGCATCTTGAAAAGTACTCAGCCCCTTTTCCTGAGATAAGAAAAACAACATTTCAGACTTTTCTTCTGCTCCAGCACAACCGCTATAAGTTATTAACTTAAATGTACATGACTCGCTGCAAAAATTAGCTGGCTGCAAACTGTTAACTCATGTCAGGCATTACTGCTGCATTAGTGTTGAAGCAACCAAATGCATTCTATTCCAGGTGAAAGTGGTTGTTCTAAGGCGTTAACCACGTATGTATTCAGTCGTACGGCTTGTTTACTTCTCAAGCTTTCAGAGTGCACGCCTCCCTTCCAACATCTATGCTCGGTAGTACCACCTCGCAATCGTAGCAGGACCTGATCACATGCCGCCTTCAGCTGAAGCGATACCACGTAGAACACGACAATCAACGTTCCATGTGGAATTTATATTTAAATACTTATTCGGAAACAATAAAGGGGGAAACGCAGTATCAAATTCTACGCGATAGATGTTTCTAGAGCATGAAATACTCACGTACCTTGGATAAATTTCCGGAAAACTAAATGCTAGAATAATGTAAACAACATAGACAAACAACGGTCAACATTCCCTCCATCATCAACGACTCGTCACTCGTCAGTGTTACATTCGCCATTGTTGTTGTCTGCGTAAAATTAACCGCTTGTGCAGACTTGCGCGCTAAATAGAGATGTATCCAGGCCAGGGTCTTTGCTGCGTCACCAGCGTCATTTCATCCCTGCGCGCAGAAATATATTCCTCGCTTGCCATTGGTTTGAGACAGTTTGAGAGCAAGCCTCCGTGCGTGCGCGATATGCGCGGGCGCAAAAAAGAAAACCGAAACCCGGTTCATACTTTTTATTGGGTGGAGTGGGAAGGTGGAAATTGTAGAGAGGGTGATGTCAGACGAGTGCCCCTTTGTAAAAGTATTGAAGGCGAAAGAAAACCAAAATGCATCCCTGTGAACACGAACATCGCGCAAAGATGCTGACGCAGAGATAGCACGAAACACAGCTCATCCTAGGGCTTTCAAAGAGGATTCACAGTACTTAGCATTTGGTGGAGTGGGACTGGTCTGGAGCAAAGACAAAAGCGGCTTAGCTGTCGCCCAGGTTTAAAGCAATTTCTTGCGCGCAAGTTTTGTGGAAAAAGTCAGCCGCGCAGTATTCAAAACATGTGTTAGCATTTGTAAACAGATATCTGCGTTTTATTTCCCTTAGCATTGTTGACCTATGATCATTTTATTCATTATATAGACCATCCGAATTTCCTCGATTCGATTATGTGAATGTATAAGAGAATTTTTAAACCATACAGTATGTTTTTAGGCGCAAAGGGCTTTGCACTCCTTCAGAACTTCCATTCTATCGCCACAAAAGCAAAGCTGTCACCGTCACATTTTCCGTCAGCCCCATGTGTTCACTGCAAGCGTTTAGATGGGCGACCCTCAGCCATAGAAATCTGAGGGGGGAGATTAGAAGGATAGGTAGGAGAGGGCGAAGGAGCGAGAGCAAAGGCTTTGAACGGGGGAGATTTCCTCCTCAACGGCCAATCCCTAGCGTCGCCATAT
>JARGYV010097450.1:0-15019 GCA_029532675.1 Ornithodoros moubata
CAATGGGGTAGCGCCCGCGTTCAACGCGGAAAATTCCCCATAACATCTTTATTATTTATCTTCGTTCGTTCGTTCGTCGTCTGAAATTGGGCGAGCCAGAAGATTGCTGATGACGTGGTGATATTTTGTGACTTGATGAGTGATGCCGGCGAGAGCGAAGTCTCAACGTGTGTGTATTGTCATTCGGTAGTGGAGCTACCTACTCTGGAGGTAGGCGCCTTTACACGTGTAGTATCATTACTCTGGAAACCAGAGAACAACTCCACCCGAAGGCAGTTTGCTGTGCGTACCTGCCATACCATGCGAACAATCTAAAACACAGGAAGAGTCGCTCCGATGGCCAGTACTGTCCTAGCTCGAGAGCTAGAACTTGATTTCCCACTCACCTTGGACATGGCTAAAGAATCGCGAGGAAGACGCCCACCGACGGGAAGACTCTACAACTCCGTACAGGTCCTGCTCACGTCCTATATGTGCTCATATATATATATATAAGACCAGCACGTATTGCCAGAAAGCACCCTGCACTTCCACAATCTGGGTCACCAAAAGGTAATCGACACCGTCGGATTTACACGTTGAAATTTATCTCTGCAATTAGCAAAACCATTTGAGCTCGCTTTGTTTACGCTCGGTTTCAGGAAAGAGGCTTTATGAACAGGACAGTGACCCAGTCAATGGAAAGCAAGACGAACACCTCGCTAACTCGGTCCCAAATGGTACCAGGCGTCTGGAACGCAATGCACGAAATGCGTGTTCTGCTGTCTCAAGCTCCCCGCATGCAGGACAGTAATCAGAACGACATACACTAAACCAAGAAAGATGTGACCGCACAGGAAGAACACCTTGTGTAAGCTTCCACTGAAGACTGGTCCAATGGGAATCCAGCCACCCGGCGGTGATCCTGTGCCAGCCGTTCGTAGTGAGCTGCACAGCTGGTGGATGCACCCTGGACTGTGCACATATCTGCCTTAAGCGCAGCATAGAAATCTTTCTCTTCCAGCAGCCAAATTATGCAGCATTGGTGATGCTGCGGAGGCACCCACGCGCGCGGTCGCACCTCATATAACCACGAAAAGAAGCGAACTGAATGGCCCAAGAGGTAGTTTGGCAAGGGACATGTGGGGTGCTCTGGTGAGCACAAGGCCTTGAAGAGGGCGCGAAGTTGTAGTGCGGTGCATTTCTCTGTCACTGATGGCAAACTGAGCCCACTATTATCCCGAGCTTCCTGTACCTGAGTCCTGGACACCCATTCAACTGACCAGTCACACAAAAAACGATAAGCAAACTGGTTGAAGGCGGACAGAATTCTAGACCCAGGTTAACTACACTCACGGACCAAATGCGGCTGGAATACCAGGAGGCTAGCAGCCGGGCCCGAAACATTATTGGCAGATCCGCCATCTTAAAGTGCCGAAGCTCCGATGCGCAACGTTTGAAAACCCGTGTCCAGTTGTCCTGTGAGAAACCACTGGCATCAAAAGCGATCCCGAGCACTTTAAAGGAAGGACGCACAGGGACACCGAAAGGTGCGTTACCCGAGGGATTGCCGTTGAGGAAGAGGGCGACACTTTTTGATTTATTGAGCTTTGCACCAGACATATTATCGCACTTTCCAAAAGCCTGTAAAACTGGATCGAGGCCTCCTTCACCCTAAAGGTAAAGGGCCGCACAGTAGTTGCGGAAGGCGCTCTAAATGTCACCGGCCTCGACGAGCAGTGAGCCGTCCACTGACCTAAGCTCGGAAATGCCCGAACCTCGATTTCCCGACATGTAGCGCCGCAAATTCAGGCGATAGCAGTATGCCTCACGCCGCCAACGCTCAACATGTTGTTTGACGACGAACGTCTAGCCCAAAGTTAGGGCGGGAGAACTCAGTAAGTAGCCAATTTTTCATGTTCTTTTTATTTTCTGCATCATCCAGCAAAGAGACGTTTAGTCGCCATATGCAGTACCCGGCGCGGAAATTTGGGAAGTCACAAAAAGACAGCAGAACACATTGGTGATCTGTCATATCACCAGCAGGGTGCATCCTTCATCTCAAAAGAGAATCTCTCATGCTCAGCGACACATAAAACCTGTTGAATCTGCTGTGATGTGCGCGCGAATGAGACCAAGTGGATTCGTACGAGGTGAGGTCAAGCGTCAGTGAAACCGACTGACACTACCAGCTGCTCAATCTCGCGATTCGCTTGCCTTCCGTGCTGCCGGTCGATGGCACAATTAAAGTCCCCTCCTACTATCAAATTTTTATTACCCAGAAGAAATGAATCAATTTGTCTGAAGAAATCAGAGCGGTCTCCGGACGCACCGGAGCATCCACATTCCCGATCCGCAAGCATCTATTTCCATATTCGAGCTCTACAGACAGAACTCTCCCCTCAGTGTCTAAGTTAAATCACTTAACTGAACCCCGGAAAGACGGGAACAGAAGAATACCTGTTCCGGCACGGTGTGGTGACCGCTGGCTAAAAAGAGCGAGAACCCAGTGTGAAACCTGAAGGGGTTGTACGACACGAGCTGATAGCGCCCCCGTTTCTTGTACCAGGAGGATATCGACATAAGCCGTTCTCGCCCAGTCGACAACTTCTAACTGCTTGTTAGGTCTAGCAAAGCCACAGACATTTAGTGTCACCATTTTAATGACTGACATTAAGTAAGCGTTGGATATAATACAAACAGGAAGTCTAATCTTGCGATTCTGCAAAGCGCTCAACGGGGGCTTCAATAAAAGCCGCCTCAGCTAAGGCATCACAGTTTAAAGAGGATCAGTCGCACTCACTTGGTGTCATTTTTCCTACCGAAGCCTGTTCAGGGACGTTCTCGACGGTGTACAAACCAACAGTGTCCTCAGGCTGGTCGTCTGAATCGACTATCAGCGTGGCTGATGATGCCACGCTAAGAGTGTCATCACTTTGTAGCTCCGCATCGGTGACTTCAGCAGCGACCGCGGGCTTGTGGACCTCTGTCTGGTCTTCTGAAGTATAAACAGTAGGACACATAGCTACTGCGTCATCACCCTCGGTGTACACAGTTTCTGTAGGAGTGACACACAAACCCTGCTACGCTGAAACCTCTACACTCGCTACATCACGGTTCTCTCCAACGATAACGGAGACTGGGTTATCAGGTGTGCTATTTGATGTCACACTACCACCAGCGACACTCCCAACAGCATTAGAGCCATCACAGCTCTCCGGTAGGGAATCAGGTACTACTCCCCGAGGTAAAGCTGTGCTACTTGGCAACACACTGCCACCAGCGAGCCGAGCAACCAATGTCCGAACCGAACAAGTGGACCTTGCGTGGTCTCCCCCACAACGCTTGCACATGGCATTTTGCATTACAGTCGTGCTCCACTGTGGCACAACGGGCGCATATTGGTGCTGTGCAATCTTTCTTAATGTGCCCCTCAGCACTGCAGCGGAGGCAAACATGTTTGAGGCTGTTGTAATTGCACGCCACACGTTTACCGCGAAGGTAGACGAAATGGGAAACGGGCTTCTTCATTTCTATCAGCACGCGACGGGTACCTGTTTCTATCTCTTCCAGCTCCTTCTGCTGGAAGGTTTCTCTTGCCACCTTCGTGACAGGTCCGTATTCCGCGAGCACGGTTCCGACAAACTGGTCGCTGATTGGCTAATAAGGAACAGAAACTACGGTCACCGTGATCAAGTTGGACTCCATAGGGACCATCTCAATCAGGTGTCCCTTAGCGGTAATCGAGCCGAGAGCCTTTACTTTCTCGGCTGCCTCCCTGGATTTCACGACCTGGTTACATACTCCAAGGCTATCACGCCGCAGGCTTTTAATAATTTTTCCGACTTTCTTCACAAGGACGAGAAGAAAGTCCACTCGCGACACACCCGAAGGCAATGTAGCGGAATAGTCTAACGGCCGGCTGGCCATAGCTAGAATCGCTTATGAAACGAAGTTGGGATAGACAGGAGCAAACGTCACATTGTGAGGCTGCTCAGTAGCGAAGAAAACGAAGTAATTCATTAGAGGCGAAATAAGTACTTACATGCAAAAGAAATAACGCAAGAACCACTCAGGAACTTGTTCAGAACACGTCTTGTATTGCAAAATCACTCCGACTTTGGCTCGTAAGCATGTACGTAAGCAAGCGAAATGGCCGCTTCCACATTATTGTTTAGTGTTACCTTGGCGACACTTTCTTTGCAGTGCCGTTGGTGTTGTACTAAACCACTAAGAGATTTCCTACATGCTTCTACAAGACAGTGCCGCTTAGTGGAAAATGAGATTCTTTTAGTAGGGTGGTTTGTTCAACCACTGTGCGTAACGGATGCTACACAGATTGCAACAGATTTCCATGATTTCCGTGACAACGTACCTTGATTTAGAATGTTAATCTAAACACTTCTTTTTCTTCGTTACTGCCTTTCTTGGATGCGGTGGCTTGTGATGTAAACTTCTGAGGCATTACTGCTGTTTCGCTTGATAATTCGATTACAGATACGTAGGAACATGCCTACAAATAGCAATACTCGCGACACGCTAGAACGTTATGGGCAAGACGTAACGGCGTTTTTGACGCATGCGACCGCCAGAGGGGTACCACGGCTATCTGATCTTCGTGCCGCCTCCTTTCTTTCTTACCTCCATGTATCAATTGCTCGATTGGTCAGCTCGCTTGAGTAAACGTGCGAAACTACCAGGTGTAAAAAAAGAAAAAAGGAGAAATAGAAAAGGAAAGGAAGAAAAGACGGCAACTCCATACTTTAAAAAGTCTCTCTGGTGCGAATTACGAAGCGCGTCATTCGGAAGGGCACACAGTTCACTCCCATTTACTTCTCCATCCACATTTTCATGTTCTTAATCGCCCATGAGTCTAGGTGACAGACGGCACATCACAATACGGAATGCCTCTTCATTTTTGGTGTCTATATTAATGTGTTACTACTCCTCATTTTAGGTAGCTTAATTAAGATGACGTGCAACAGAAGAAAATCCTTTTATGATCTAGCAACAAAATCCATTAATAACCAAGAATAACCACACCTGCTACTTAGTTTATCGGCAAAGAGTACGATTTTCTCGAGAGTAGCTGGGTTAGGCACTATATTTCCGGCTGCAAAATGACACTCATGTGCACCTCGGACACATCCATAAGTTAGCACGTCTTTGGCTTGAAATTCAGCTCAATATTTTTATAATACTCTCGTGATGGTTTCTCTCAATTCTCGAACGTGTTCTTGCCGTGTATCTGTGGGCACTAGAATACTAGATTGTCTCGATGTATAATGTTTCACGTATGTCATGTAGTCGTAACAGCTCACACATGAGTTTGGTGAAGAGTGCTGCATTTGTTTCGAAGCCAAACGGCGTACAGCGTAACTGACACAGGCTACAAATCGACGGGAATGCAGTTGTCACTTTAGAGGACTTCGATATTGCGGTATCCGCCATCACCCCCGGCGAAGTCCCAATTAAGATAGAACTGCTTCATACAATAATACTGCAGTTTTGTTACGTGTACCATCGTAGCCCGCACCACCTTTGTAGCATGTCTTTCAACATGTTGGCTAACCCACTGCGAAGAGCACCCAGCACTTCTGCTAGCACACGGCAAAGAGCAGCCTTTGTTGATCGATGCGCTTGGCATTTGATGGTTTCTTTCATATGTGAGCTATAGCTATTGCATTCCTTTTTCGTTTTCTTTGCCTTCGTGTCGTGATAACTTGTTCCTCTTCCAGATATTACTTTTTCATCTTCGCCACTAGTTCAGAGTAACGAAACTTCTTGACAGGCTGCAGAAAAGCGCACATGCTTTGTCGGTTTTCACTCGTACTGGAGGTAAAAAGGAAGATACCTGTGAGAAGAGGCAACGTCAGCACAAAGAGGCAATATGTGGTAACTCATTCGTGAAAGAAACCGCCGAATGCACACCTCGGTCTGCGGTGGCTGCTGTCTGCTTACGGAGTGCGCGTTCTTAGCAACAGGCAACATAAAAGCGCAAGCACCATGCTGGTAAATGTGTGAGGAGTTTGAAGGCACCAATATACGTGTCCGCACGTCCATGCGCACAAGGCGCACGGGGAGGACACAATGGAAATATTTTCTACAAGCCACTTACTGATGACACCTTGCGTAATTGCATCCAGACACTTCGAAACATATCCTGTGAGCGGATCTAAACTGGGCTCTCACCTACTGCTGTGCATTACAAATCTCGGACTTGTCGTACTGAAGCGTCGTTAAAGACGACTCAGGGGCCCTTAAAGCCAGTAAGAATTAAGGAGCTAATGACTGAGACACATCAGCTCCTTAATTCTCAATCCTTACAGCAGGATGCGTTGAAAAACGAAGCTCATCTTTTTAGCCATACAACTAAGAGGTCTACAATGTGATTACCCTCCTGTTCATTTGTTACTGTTTGTTTAATTTCGATTGCTTGGGTGTTCCTGTTACGATTAAAGGTATATATATATCTATATATACAAGCTTTTATCGTGCGTCCTGACCAACGCAGTCATGCATACGTATCCAGATTGAAGAAGTTTTGATTGAAGTTTTTTACGCCGTACCACGACACCTACGACGCCGTGCGTCGGAAAACGTTAGAACAACTCAGCAAACAAGGCATCAATCGTGGGCACGCAGAAAAGGCTCTTAGTGGATGCATCCAGTAATAGCTCTGATAAGTAGCCACGAGTGTTGTAGGTTGGAGTGCCACTAATGGTGCACTGTTTGTTGGCTGCTTTTCGTTAAGTACAAATATTTACTGAGCTCTGAGGCTGTGCCTTATGGTTACAGTGTGCACTAAGCGAGGCCGACTACAGCGAGGAGTTAACGACATTACCACCACCGCCTGGCTGTGCATGTGACCCGCTCGGGCAACGTTGCAGAATATGAGCATCGTATGCTTCGACTACCGTCTATCGTTTAGTAACGGACAGTATGATGGGGAAAGATTGGCCTGTGTTAGCTATGTCAGAAGTGTATGACACCTTTTATTAAGTCAGTCATTTAAGGATAAAAAGGAATTCACCACAACTAAAGAAAGACAAAAAAAAAAAAAAGAAAGAAAGAGACAGACGTCACAGGCGCAACGTTACAGCTCCTGCTATGGAAATTGAAATTGAGGAAGGAAAAAAAAATGGAGACAGAAGTCCCAGAGCTGGGACCGGCTACTCCAGAGCGCTAAAGGAAAAAAAAAAAAACTAGGGGAAAGGACACATCACACAGCACACAGGCAGGGACATGTACTTTTACATCATGGTTTGCACGGAAACTTCCTGTATTCATTTGCTGCGTCATTCCTAAAACCAAGTTCTGCGAAACGCTGCACTGAAAACAGTTATAAGCTGAAGTAATTATTATCGAGGCGACACTATTAACGTCGGTGGCCTCGTACCCTCGATGCACTGTACAATATTCCTGGAGTTCTAGAGCTGATGCCGCACCGTTTTCTCTTTTTCTTATCTCTGCAGGAGGCCAACCGTAAATATTATTATCCATACTAGAGTGTCGTCTCCGGACGCGACACCCTACTGAAAGAGATAAAACTGCCACGAAATCAATACATATTTCTCAGGGTTGAACGAAGCTGCTTTAATCTGTAACACAGGAATCGACAGACGCATACGCGTAAAGGGATGACTACAGGATCTCAGGAATGAAAACAGAAGAATTACTGCTTTTGACGAGGAGTTAAGCAAGTGGCAGTCCCTCCACGTTCTCTGCAGTTGTATTGTGTTCTCTTGTAGCAGATGAAATATTGAACTAGAAAGTCAAATAAACGCGTCAAGGATAAATGAATATTACTATTGCTGTTGCTGCGTGCGTGCATACTGAACTGTGTCAGGCCGGACGCACGCACGAATATACGCAAGCGGTGCTTCAGTGTTACGGAGCAGTATTACGTTGGGTTAAAAATAGAAAGAGATGGAGAGAGAAAAGAAACAGAAAAAGAAGCTTTCGTCTCAATCATCTCCAACCACACTAGGAAAGCAGTTAGTTCAGATCATGTGGGTGACAAATCTTCATTGTATTGCTGATTTGTTAGATTGGCTTTTCACTGCAGGTCTCATTTTCTCGGTCCTGTTAAGGTCCCGGAGTCCCGGTAAAAAGGCCTAAGACAACTCGCGGGTAAAGTGTTCACAGTACAAGCCCTGAGGACAATAAATGACAGATATCACTGCTGGAAACGCTATCGTTGTTTTCTAATTCAAGTTCGAAAATACTCCTCAACGAATGCTTATTCTACGGGAGCCGCATTTTATGCCGCATCTGCGTAGCAAATACTCGCTGAACGGAAATGTATAATTGCTGTGCTCCCGCTATGTTTTGTGGCTACTGATGGCTAGAATGCACGAGTCACCGTGGCAAACTGCCGGAAATAATGTGTGTAAGTAGCCGTACTCATCAACCTAAAGAGTCAATGGCTTCACGAGGCTCGTAGATATTAGTCACAAACAGCAATTGTTCAAGATTATTTGATACATAACAAATAACTTAAAATGATAGGAAAACCATTACTGCGATACTACGCTATGCCGTGAGGGGAACAAGTGTACCAAAGTATTTGTGACGTCGCTGCCCTTTCCTTCGGTAAAGCAAAGCGGGCGAGGAAGAGCCGTGAGGCGCATTTCGGCGCGCTCGATTTAAAACGAAACTATCGGGCCAATCATTGCGAAGCTTTGCAGGAATGTTTTATATTTGCCGCCCTTCAATATTCAAGCAAAAATTTTTTAGAAAAATCTGTTGTCTCGACAGCTTTAAGGTGCCAGCATGCATGGACTTTAATACGCACTTTCTTAAGCTGGCGTTATGAAGCGAGAGAGTAAAGGTGAGTGAGAATTGTGTGAACGCGAACAAGTGTCCAGTATTAGCTGACGCTTCGCTTACATGTTTTAGAACCTTCTCGTTCACGAACGTGCCTTCCAGTGACTGACACTGGTACGCGAAACACGTGTATACAGAGCAACCAGCAAAGTGACTTTCTGTCTACTTAACATTCGCGTTCTGGGGTAGCCAATGGCGATGTTGCCGTCCCGTACATCCCAACGTTTTCGTTCAACGCACGCACTACACTGTTCACAAGTACTGCCTCATATGAAGAGATCCTCTGTATGTCACGTGTGCTGTTTGAAGAACATCTGCAGCATTTTTCCACGACGTCCAAAGGCACTATGAACACCTTTAAGGCGTCACAGAAACGTGGAAAACACAAATAAACGTCGCACTTGGTGGTTGTGATCTCTATGTATATCGCGCTTGAGATCAACAAACGAACCTTTGGAAAGATCTCCGGAAACTGTCGCTACAGGACCTCAAACTGGGAAATGTTAAAGTCACGTATGTGTGGCCTCTCCTGAACCCCGTTACCGTATGACAACTTAGCAGTAAAGACGTAGCTGTACTTCTTGCATTGCGTCATGAACCATCGATTTCCCTTGTGATGAACCAATGACCTCTCCTCAACCCACAGACGGTTTGAAAGCGTGGGGAGGAGCTTGAGCCCATCGGGTAAAAATCATGATCCCCCAAGAGTGGGGCAGCAAACCCAGAATTATCACCTCACCGCAGCAAACTGTATATGAAATTTGCCAATTTATCGTTTTGCTGTCTTTCCTTTTCTTTTTTTTTTTCAGAAGAATGCTCAGCTAAAGTTGCAGCATAAACTGTTGACGCCTACCTGAGTCCTATTCACCCTATTGCATGAGCAGCGCCACAGTCATTACAGCATTTCACTGTCCGTGATACAGCTTAGGACTCACCATTTCACCTCCAACATAGCCCGAGGTTTCACGTCACGCACCCCTTACTCTAATACCGAATCATTTAAATCCCTCTGCGTCAATAATCGTTCGAGTCACATACTCACATATTTGAAGCGACTCGTTAATAGTGTATGTCACACCGACATAAACAACTCAATGTTAAAAAAAAATCAGTTTAATTCAAACCATTCTTAATTGTAAGTAGCAGTACACATGAAAGAGGTTAACAAAATATCGAATGAAGCCACCACCGTTGGAATGTGTACTAAAGCAATATATGGAATGAATTTTATGTACGCGTCCAGTCTTATAACTCCGCCTGTGTTTCATCACGTCTGCTCCGTTACTCGTTTACGTTCACGAGTGTCTGAGCGTTAACAACCATGGGAATGTTGACATACATAAATGGGTGATGTTCTTACATGTGAGCACAGTGCATGAGACATGACAATTGTAGGACATGACGACATGACTTAGTAAGCGAGTGATCCGCATACACAGTTTTGTACAGAGGAGAGGCCTTGGTGGCAATAGTCAACTGAACACTGCAGCAAGAATTGATTGACACTACACGTCGAAACGCCTCACCGGGACCAGGAGGCGCTTTGACCACGCTTCACTAAAACAACCAACTGCACGTGCCTGCGATCACCAATATAAATGATCGGAAGTCATTCCCTGCATGCAGGTCTACCGCCATTTCAAAGGCGTTCACCGCATTCAGGTGAAATCACTCGCCGAACGAGTCTTAGAACGTCTGAGGTTTAAAGACATTTACACGACGGTTGCCGTTCTTCACCGTTCTTTCTGAAGCACTTCACCGGTGTAGTAGCATTAAACGATGCCGTGTTTGTCTTGTCGCGATGTTTTTTTGTTTTTTTTTTTTAAGATCACCACATTGCAACACGTTGCGAAGCGTGAGTGCTCCCATGTTTCCGAAGTATATGATGTTTTTTTTTGGTTTCCTATTGAAGTCTAGAGGTAGAATTGCCCGGAAGCCTAGTACAGCTGCAAAGATGAAGTAGCTGTGGAGGCTGACGTTGGTGCTGGCTCGTAAGAGCAGCAAGTGTCGCTTCCTAGCACCGTGGCCGCTGGAGGTGCCCGTCGTCGTGATGTGAACAGGTATGGTGACTTCAGCTTTTGCCGGAACGATGGGTTGCTAAAAAAAAAAGAAAAGAAAAAGAAATGGCAATGGTGGGAATGTAAGATTTGTAGCCACAATACAAAAGCAGGTATCCCAGTTACCACTATGTATTCACGCCGTGTCCGCACTAAACTCCGGGCAAACGCAGTCCCGAAAAAACGAAACGACGTTATAGGCCTACCCCTAACCAATAAACAGACCAAACAGATCTGGTATGTTCACGCAGCAGACGGAGCTAAAAATTCATTATGCATACGTGTCATTTCATATGTACTGCACACCACATTCTGATACAATCATTATCGCAAGAGCATTGACTACTGATAATTATTCCAGTCTTTTCGCTTTACCATCAGTGATATTCTCTGGCATTCCAATGATAGCCTAGTTTTTCTATTATGCGCGCTGGCCTTTAAATAAACGCTCCGACAAGAAGTAAAGCTGCCCTGTTCGCTTAGATTATATTACCAGGGGTATTCGAAGCTTGAATTTTAAGTATTTCAAGTGGGGAAGGTTACGTTTCTAACGCCTCCTTAGTTCCGTAATCTGCCGGGTGAGGGCAGTCATCTCATGGAAGACCATCATTTCGCATTGGGGTAAATTATTTTTATACTTTTTCTGCACAAACTCCGCATGAAGTTCCTGAGGTGCGATACTTGCTCTACATTAGAAAATGCTTACGTTTTCACATTCGCGGATGATCAAAATCGTCATCTGGTTAATTTTGGACACCTTTTAGGTTTCCGAACTTTGGTGTTCTCCGGTGATCGTGCGCAAGGGATCCGCATGTGTCATTCCCGACAGTCATCAGTTCAAAATTGCGCTGTTCTACACTCTAAAAACAGAACTTCACCGCATATCACGGCGATGACCAATCGCCGTGTTATGCGGTGAAGTTCTGTTTTTAGAGTGTAGGAAGCAACAGTAGTAGTGCAGGGAGCTGATTTAGAGCATTGTTTTAGGCTTAGGACGCCCCCACGGGGGATCGAACATCAGTCCGTGAGATGAGCGCTTTTCGCGTGCAAAATTTCAAATTCTTAGTACCAACGGTGGCCGCTTGGGGCGTTCGATTGTGCGTTGTTCGTCAGATGGCGCCACCATCACCATTAGTTATATTTTCCACCACCAGGGGGCAACAGCACATCGTATATTGCCCCCGGGTTTAGCGAAAGCCAGAGCCGAGCGTGCGCATTTATCAAAATTAGTCGCCGCGGCAGATGCCAGACTGTATCCCTAATACACACATATGTTTACAACTCAGAGTACCACCACTAGCTACAACTAATTATTCCATTATTTTTTGTGCAATGTACTAGAGTGACCACTCCCATCTTGTTCGCAAGCCCAAGGTGCTGTCTGCTTCAAGGGTTAGGACCCAACAATCAAATGAACAATCACATCTACCTGCCAACTTTCAGCCTTTATTATAGCTATGGCAAAAAAAAACTGATTAATGAGCGAAATAATCCATATATCTGTGATTTTTTTGTGTTTTTCGGTTTTTCGGTTGGTTATAAACTTTGAAACTTATCTGGTAGTTGGTGTTTATTTAGACAACGGGTACTTCCTGAGCGGTGTACAGTAAGAGGTGCCACGTGGCTAAAAGCCTTTCGACCCATTGCAGAAAGGTTGTGAATAAAACCACGAAAAGCAGTTGGAATATTGGAATATTACGTGCCTTTCAAGGAATGAGATTGATCATTTTTTTCTATTTTGCCATAGCTATAATAAAGGCTGAAAGTTAGCAGGTAGATGTGATTGTTCATTTGATTGTTGGGTCCAAACCCTGGAAGCAGACAGCACCTTGGGCTTGCAAACGAGAGGTGAGTGGTCGCTCCAGTACATAGCACAAAAAATAAATAATGAAATTGTCGCAGCCTTTCGCCAGTCCCGGATCAACTTTCCACTAACGTTGAATTACTATCCCGTTGGCAATAGCATGGTCGACAGCGTTCGGCTTTAAGCTCGCAGGATAACTTTTTCACGTTGCAGGAGCCACGTCACATTCAACCTACTGACTGACACGACCACGTGGAGAACATAAAATGCATTGGCACGATGATCGCTGGTAGCTGACGCATGTGACATGTGATGATGCGGATGCCCGAGCCAGCCGGTTGCCAAAGAAAAATAACATGTAACCCGCACCGCTCAAAATAAAAAAACGCGAGTTATACACTGGAAAATACGTTAGTTGTAGCTAGTTGCGGTCCTCTGAGCTGTAAACATACGTGTTTAATAGGGGTATAGTCTGGCATCTGCCGCGGCGACTAAATTTGAGAAATGCGCGCGCTGAGCTCTGGCTAAACCTTGGGGACAATATCCGATGTGGTGGCAGGTGTAACTACTGGTTATGGTGGCGCCATCTGACGAACAACGCACAAACTAACGTCCCTAGCGGCCACCATTGGTACTAAAAATTTGAATTGTTGCTCGCGAAATGTGCTCACCTCACGGACTGAGGTTCGAACGCCCGTGGGGGCGCACTAAGCCTAAATTTCTTTTGTCTAAGTCAGCTCCCCGCAGTGCTATTAACAACTGAGCTCACACGATCCCACCTTGTGTCTGGAACTCTATCCTGTGAAAAGGCAGCACCGTGACATTGCCATGTTTAAAATGTCGCAGTTCTGTTTGATATCTATGAAGTGACATTTATGTTCCTCTATGACGCATATGTCGAAGCCTTGGTATGTACTTGACGTGTACCTGATGGTTACAGAATACTGATTCTATGTTTTCTCAGTTGTCACCAGTAACATACTTGGTGATTTAGTGTTGACTCGCAATCTAATGCTATCCCATTTAAATATTTGCACACAATGCGTTCGACAACAGGAGTTTCGACGCTGACAAGCGATGGTCTGCGTAGCACACGGGTGCCACAGCTAGCAGATTAAGCGCACCGTATTCTTTTAAGTTGCGCGGCAGTTTGGCATGCAGTACTCCGTCCACGCCCTTACACCTCTGACGACTGGAGTTGCAAGAACTTATGCTCAGGGGCCTGCAGAGTTTTCCAAGTTCATATGTTATAGGGCTCCAAGTTGGTCACAACATTAATATGACTACGTCTATGAAAGATGCAATGCAGCGTAATCCACTGTTGTCGTTGCAAACTCCTGCTGCCGAACGAGTTGGCTACCTAAGGCTGACCACATAAAAGGAACGTCAACTTACGTCTGACCATTTAGTCACGTTCAGGAATGCTGAACATCATGATAGCACAAACAAAGAAACAGAGTAACATTAGAACAGTATACTACAAGTACCTAATCGTTACAAAGGAATTAAAGCTCTTGCCCTGAATCCATATGGTACGAGCTGTGCGTTGGATAGCTCCTCATCCCCAACAAACACGAGAATGATTTTGATTACTCTTCAGACTTTCAAAATGGGAACGCTTACAATGGCCGTAGCGTGAGCGTACCGATTACTTATTAGGCTCCCCTCTTATGGCAGTAAAGCGCCTGCCACAAGCGCACTGCGTGGCAGGGAGTGTTTGCAGAATAGACAGCTTTTGCTTCCCAGCAGGCGTACCTGATGATCTGGTGAAGGGTCCTGAATATACTGTTACCAATCGCTGTGCGATAAAAATTTCGGTGCTAAATTATGTTAGGAATCATTGGTTAGAAACGTGCACTTTTAGTATAGTTCGTAGGTAGCAGAAACTAAAGCCTCAGGTTAGCAGATACCTTTACTAGTCACTGATATGATGATTTTTTATTTAGGCGTGTTCGCGTAGCAGTATAACTATGAAAGGACTGCACTGTATCACACTTAAAGGGACGGTCTCGTACAAAACGACCTATTTAAGACCTATGCCATTAAAATCGCCATAGTCGAAAATGGCACACTGCGAATTCTTTTCGACAGAAACGCAGCAGATATTAAGTTAAACGAATTAAATTGATACGACGACAACATCCGGTACGTCAGCAAGTATGGAAGTCTGCTATTGGACGGAAAGCAGCGAATCGAGGCAGTAGAAGCAGACGACAGAGCGCCGGGTTTCCATTCAATTTTAATGTGAGCACTCACCCGCAAGAAAGGCGAGCGCTGTGACCGCGCCGCGAGCCAATCACAAGAGCCGCATTTCGCGCCTTTTCCTGCTGACGTCACCCATGACGTTTTT
>JARGYV010097477.1:0-13152 GCA_029532675.1 Ornithodoros moubata
TCTCTCTCTCTCTCTCTCTCTCTCTCTCTCTCTCTCTCTCTCTCTCTCTCTCTCTCTCTCTCTCTCTCTCTCTCTCTCTCTCTCTCTCTCTCTTCGGACAAGTGGTATGCCGTATTAAATGGACTTTCCTGCGCCCGTATTTGTTTCAGCGTCCTTAGCAGTAAATAACGCGTTAGGGAAGTGATAAATATCACGTTGTACAGGAATGCAAGAACGCTTTCGTTTGATTCGATGACGTCATCATTCGATGAAATAGCAGAGCAGGTCGCACTTCGCTAATTCTACTCTAGCGCGATTTCTACTCATTTATTTTGTGCTCAAAAAACGTTTCGTGCTACGAGAAATTTTGATTTCCAAAAAATAGTAAACCCACGAATTATTAATTATTATTAGTCGAGTCGTTAATTATTATTGTCAAAATTTTTTTAGGAGCGAGAGATTACAGACTGGACTTGCCTAAGTTTATCAGGGTAGCAGAGACGCGGTGTGCAGGTGCGTCGCGCAGGAAGACAACACATGATTCTTAAAAGGCGCCCGAAAAAAATCGAAGCCTGAAACTGCGAAGATGCTTCAGGCCCAAACTGGCGGCGAGGCAGCGCCAAACTCGATTATCTCCGAATCACTGTGCCAGACGCGCCGACGGCAAGTAAGTTTACTCGTTCTTTTTTTTTTTTTTTTTTTGCAAAATGTTGTGACTATTGTCTCCAAAATAACAGCAAACGTCCCTAGCTGCGTTTTTCTCATTTCTGCTGGTTGCAGTGATCCATTTTATTTTGTTAAGTGCAACAGAACGGATACAATGCGCCACAAGCCGCAGCTATGAAAGTGTCAAACCATCTATTTGTCGCACTGTTACTCAAAAACGTTGGCCGCCAGGCATAAAAGCCCAAACGCTAGGTCAATAATTTACAACTTCAAACCTATTTCCTCCTCTCCATTCCATTTCTGCGCCTCTTCCTCCTCTCCCTCTACTCTCGTGTCCATCGACCGCCCTTGATTTCTGCGTCCAGCGGGATGAGCACGGGTGCAGCGGTGTCTAAATATAGCAGCACCGATAACCTTTCGCTGAAATCCCTGAGGCGTCGCTCGCAACCCAGATAAACCCTGAGACCAGCTCGCTAGCCTCCTTTGCTCACAAAAGCTGTCCCTTTTTCCGGTGTCGGGTTTACGGAGAAGAGCTGCTTCCAGTTTCTGCGTCGTTTGTATCGCACGCGGTTTATGGTCAGGCGGCTGAGAAGCAATCGGTTTCTTTGCTGGCGTCTTTACCTGCAAGGGATCTAGTTCAGCTTCGATAAGGAGAATGTCAGCTCTAGATGGTGGTCCGGGATGATGTTTCGTGTTCTCAGTTGAACAAGCAGACGTTTTACCTTTTTTTATTTCTCACATTTCGTGAGAGTTGCGACATTGCTAAGGCAACATCCAAAGTGCACGGATGCTCCTCCATTTAACTGGCATGGACCTTTCGTTTTTATTTGTCCGCGTCATGCGTACCTGTCATCCTTTTTGACTGGACCGAATACACTTTGTTTCACTTTCCTTCAACACATTGCGACAACGACCTCCTACTCCCGTGGACCTGTCGTTTTCGAGCGCGGCCTTGGACACGAAACCCTGGTGAGCAGTAACCGATCAATTATTTGGTCGTAGGCGAATCAGTTTGCGCCTTACAAACTGGTAAGATATGTGTCATGACGTCAGAAGCCATACCACACGCATGTCGTCACGCTATACCCGGTCGCACGCATGAGCGCAGCGCGGCGTTCAAGTCCATGTTGCGTAGTCTGCGGTGCTATCTCGTACAGCACACCCTCTGCTATCAACAAAGCGACAGTGCCTCTCATGGTGCCTCAGATATGCTGACGTCTCTCGAGGATCTTATCACGCAGCTGACGGTGACTGAACATGGGAGGAGAACAGTTTCCTTGTGGAATCACCATTCACTTTAAACGTGCAGCATGGCTGGTTTTACTGAGCACGTCTGTACTGCACGTGACTCAGTGACTTCCTCCCTTCTTTCGTTATTCCTAGTCAGTTTTAGTTCAGGCTTTATCCGAGTTTAGTCTGCATTGTGTGTGTGTCATTCTCAGAACACCAATTTTCATCGTTGTTCACCAGATGCTGTTGCGTCACCTATTGCATCGCTAAGTGTATGAAAGAACCTGACTGTGTAAGAGTGTAAAGTGTGATGTTATCTGTAAGGGAGAGGCATATCTTGCAATATAGGTAGGAGAGTGGCTGCGTAGATCCCGTAAGGAGTCGAAACGCTGCTGTTTTCTGTTCTTGCGTTTCGTGCCCAGTCTCCGGTTTCATCGCTCTTATACGTGGATTCTGCGTACAAAAACGCTCGTAAGTGTGCTACCCTTAACAGCAGAATGTACTGAAAGTCAGGTGAAATAGTGGTAGTCGTGAGGTGTCGTCTGTCTGTTGCTGTGTCTCTGACATGCTGCGAACTACAAAAGCAACATTGATCAACCCGACTACCCCTAATGCACCCGACTTTCAGTCTATTGTGCTGCTTGGGACAGTTTTCGCTCTCAAGTATGCTTGTTGCTTCCTTTATTTCCGCTGGAACAATACTACGCGTGACCTGAAGATTGCGAGGAACTACTTCGCGTGCACTACATAAGAACTCCGCACTTCCTCTACTATAGGAGGCGTAAAGGAACATATAGGCCTACCCCCCTAAGCTCCATAGAAGGAACCATTTTTCCCAGTCCCGTATTTTCTTCCGACAGAAACAGTAGCACTGGTACAGCCTCACTACAGGATATTGAGGCTGTAAATATAGCTGGGCAAGCGGAACTTCTTCATTGTACTTGCTGCTTCTGGTTTTGACAGCCTCGCTATTAGTTCAGCAAGCTGGAATGTCGCAATAACTTCCTGGACCGCCTTTTATCCTGTCGTGCGCGCCTTTACTACCCTATGTCACAATGAATTCATTCCTGGTCAGCTGTAAGTAATGGACGCCGTTAATGGTGCCAAATCACTGTACAGCGCTACAGGCGCTGGGACGTTTGGACCAGCTCAACGAAAGTAATGTCCCGTTTGTAGCTTGTTCTCCTTCTGCTAATTGTATAGCCCACTCGGTGATAATTCGCTACTTAGATATTGTCACGGATGAAGTGGCGCAAAAGGTTTATTGACCTAATGGTCTGATTAGCGTAGCGCTTAGAATGTCCGGCTTGGGCGCAAGACAATCTTTCATGTAACGGCATCAAGGTCCTCGCAGGAATGACTGGAAGGTTCTGCTTTCGCCTATCTGTAGATGGATCTCGACGACGATGTGTTAGCGCCTGATATCTTGCGTCTGGTTATCGGGAGCTGCGGCGACGCTTTATCTTGGGGCGCGTGGCAATATTATCACCGCCAATAGTGTAGGTATTTCATTCTGTTGCCGCGATGAAAGTCTTGCGGCGAAGAAACAACGGTGGGCGTCAGAGTTCGCATTCTTCAACTGTACGGGTCTGCCGGCGGACGTATTTGTATCCAAACCTCGTGTCGCTCCGTTGCTTGCTCCGCACCTGGCTTCTATCCGTGCAGAAAACAGTTTTTCGTGATTGAGTATCGCAGACAATGAGAGTCTTCTCGACGTCCGGCGAAGTGGCATGAATTGTACGTACCCGTGTAGCACACTCCGCACGAGTAACACGTTGTCTCGCTGTATATCAATTTAAGTGACCCCCTGTCCGCTTGTTGGGGTTTCCTTCTAGCACATTTCCTGATTTATGCTGTCTTCCCCTTTTCACGAACATAACGAAGTAAAATAGAAACAAAAGCTAAAAACTAACGCACAGCGCAGGTTAACATGTTAATTCCGATGCAAATCGAAACTGAATCCAAGTCTGGATGCTTGCTGTCTTTTAACAACGTTTAAACATCCAATGGGCAAAGTATGCCTGAATTAAATCCGTCTTCCCTATACCATAGCCCAATAACTCACATTGGCTTAAGTCACAGCAAGCAACGTCGATTTAAAGCTCATTTTCCAGGAAAATCAATTCTCATAAAGGCAGGGTATGCTGGTAATCAATGAACGTCCTGTCCCGATAAAGAGAAGAACGCTGCGTCCTCCTCTTGGGGTCGCTCGATAGCAGCAAAGCAGCACCCATGATTCTTTTGACGATGTCATGCGTACAAGTTGATGGGTAGTCGCGTTGTTTTCTCTAGAAAGCTCCTTTTTTTTTTCACTGAGAGCTTAGGGATGCAAACCCGCTCCTTGTCGCCACCGTGTCATGAAGAAACAAACAAACAAGAAAGCGACATTTGCGACGACAGTGTCGTCGCGAGTCAGATCCTTGTAGCAAACAGCCACTAAACAAAGTTCTGACTCCTAACTTTTTCATCCTTCCGAGGACTCGCGAAGGAAGGTATGTGCGTCAAAGTAAAGGCGTTGTACGACACGTAGAGCTTCATGGCGAGTCTGAACGCGAGCGATGTTCGCTATAGTATTGTGCCGCATATACTTTGTGACTTCGACTGTCGAGCTCTGGCGCTTCCAACGGCAACCGCTTTTTTTCTCTCTCTCTCTCTCTTGCACCTCTTCGTTTCTCCTATTTTCTTCCTTCTTCTTTCTTCTCCTTTCGTCCTATCGTTCTTTCTTCTTTGTCTTGTTAGTGAGGCCATTACCGCACACAAGGGTATCCGAAAAACCCGTTATATGATCGGATAGCCTTCGTTGGTACCGTATGGACTTTTTTCGCTGCGCAGGCTTGTTTTATTCGTATAGTGTTGTATCGTGGAAGATCAAGTGAGACGTACGTGACAACGAGAGAGTGATGCTTAGGAGAATACTGAGTCCACTGTGTGCATGAGGTTCACACCGCGTAAGCGGAGCTGCTCAAAATTGTGGCGCCTCTATTAAACGACGACTAATTACTACAACGTACAAATAATGAATACGTAATGAAGTAATGATAAATTGGGAATAAACTACATTGCTGTGTTCGTCGTTTAATCTTACTTACAGACACTAGCTACGTTTTGTAGTCGGTGTTATCTCCCCTGATTGAAGTGGAGAATGTGTGTTTCTGGAGCAATCCTTGCGATAACTGGTTCTTGCACCTAATCCTAAAACGAGCGCTCGCCTAAAATTCTTCCAGCATTCACATTTACCGCTACGAATGTTCTATTCCCACACCTAGTTCCTAGTTTCCACCGAACGACAAACTGACATGCTCTCCGGCTTTCAAGCGAATGACGTTCCGGTAAGAACCTCCCGTTGCTCAGACGCAGATGCGTCACAAATAGCGAAACGAAACCTGGTACGATAAGATTACGCGAGCGAGTGCAATTAAGCGTCATTTAGTAATTAATTTTGATCCGTCTAGCACTGATACGCAGGGCCTAGCAAGCGTATCTTTCGCCGGAACACAGCCTGTAGCTCATCCTCTATTTCTACACGACTGCGGCAATTACACTCAGCGCGATCGCGACACGGAGCGATCAATGACACGCTCAAGAGCTTCATGGGACGAAACCTTGTTTCTCTTCGTACTGCAAGCTGTAGAATACTAGGGTCTCTCTGATGGAATCATGCTGTCGTGCAGAGCGCCTTTCTGTTAGCTAGGGCGGTGCAAGTATGTTTGTCAGGAGGATGGAAGGTTCCTATCGTCTGTGTCAACGATGATATACCAGCTCCCTCTTCCCACATGTACAGTCCCTGGCGCACATTTAAAGCTTCTTTATTCTTTTGCTTGTCGGCACACAGTAAACAGTTTAATTTAACCCGGCTGGTGCAATGAACGCGAGGACAAGGTCCCGAATATCTGGGTCCCTGGATTTTGTAATTACCTCGAAGATTAAATTCAGGAGAGAAATAAGAAAACGTCATGAGACTGGATGGTCACTGCTTTTTACCGTGTCACGTCATGATTTATTAAGTTCTGCGTCAAGAGGTAGATTCGTTCATAGGAAAGGATAGAGCGAGAAGATAAGGGAAAGAGTGCTTCTGTTCATGGAACCGTCTTGTACGCAGATAATTCGCAGCGGCTAACTGCCGACTCAGGCAACCTCCGAATTTTTCACAATTTAGGGACATTTAACGAGGTTGGACTTAGCGCCGGTTTTCATGTTTGCGCTGGCAAATAGTGGACGTCCCAAAGACACTTAAGGGCGCCAAGAGTTGAAGGAGAAGTTCCAAACCAGACCTGGAGCAACCACCGATGACGCCATTAGTCCATTAACATTAGGTCGGTCGTTCGTCGCATGACCAGTGCTATACGCTTGGACTGTACGTTTGAAGGTCAAGCACACTTGAGTTCTTTGTTTCTTGCTTCTTGTATTCGTCACAGATATATATATATCTATGTATTATCATTACGCGGTGATGGCGAGCTGTAGTTGGTGCATAGGAAGGACAATGCGTTGCGGTTGAAACACACCTTGAAAAGACCTGCGTTAAACACAGATCGGTCCAGTCAGTGTTAAAGCGCCCCCAGACACTTAATTGTGCTCGCAGCTCCAAAACGGACTTGCGCTGCATAATACAGTGGGTATTAAATTAACATTCGATCACTAGCGACTGCTGCAAACCCACAAAGCGGGGTCAGATTGCTGCGTCAAGCGTTCAGTGGGAACCACCTTTACATAGGAAGCATTGTCTGAACTTTGAACGTTCGCACAGCGCGTGGGGGTAGCGCTCTCTAAACACAGAACTTCACCGCGAGACAAGAGCTGATCCTTGTTATCTCTCTCTGTTAGCACACTGTTTGCAGATTTTCGAAAAATGGTAGGCCCCAGGAATTAGGGAAAGAAGCCCTTTAATTAATCAGTAGGCAGTACTGCATCTGACTCGCATGGAAAGCCATATAGGTTAAAACTTTACTGCCATATACGCATTTGTATGACCGCACCCGAACTTTCCCGCCGAACGTCTGACACAGATTTACAAACTGCAAGAATGGAAAGAAGGCAAAGATTATAATCTGTACTTATTGCAGCACTTGATCTTTCATCCCCCCTTTATATATCTATATATATATATATATATATAATTTCTTCAGCGCATTCCGACAAAGAGCGCCGTCTGGAGTGCTCTAGCAGACGACTCGCGAATGCCACAGGACTCGTGAATAGCACTGAGTAGCCAGCAAAAGCTTTTTTTTTTTTTTTACTTTGCTGCCTACGTGATGGCATTGCCCTTGCGTAAGCCCGGCATAAGTGATGAATGTCACACAGAGAGACCTGCCAACCGTATTCAGTCTGGTGGCTTTCCTGACCGACTATACTTTCAAGTATGGGGGACTTGACGCGTACTCATTTCGTATGCATTACACGCAGTTTATGGGACACGATCCACGGATCGGAAATGCGCCGACTCTGCGGATCACATTTGTCATGTCTGTGAACTCCGTGGGTGTCGCCTTGGGTAGGAAGGTCCGTTAGAAAGTGGAGGATGCTTCAAATAGTACACATGCTTAGCGTATACAGTGACCCATTTTGATATTTCGGAATAAACGAGCAAAACGCGACACCCTCGGACGGACAGCGTGAAAAGTGGCCTAAAATTGTCCAGGAACTCGATTTCAGCTAAGAATTCCTTGCCTGATGAGTTCAATGAAGATTGCAATAGCTGCAGAGTAGATATACCCAACCATGTAAGGACTGCTATCTCCGTATTGTTTCTTAAACAGGCAAAAAGCAAGAATTCGGCATGTGTGGCTTCTCCCGCCTACACTGAAATAATGCAGCGCGAGCACGCTTTACAGGGGCCTTGAACAGCTAATCTCTGTCATATAACTGAGAGCTTCTCCGGGTTTTAATCCCATAAAAATTCTCGCGTGCGTGAGCAGGGACAAATTGGTGCCTGTACCAGGTAATTTCTAGATATAATAAAATAATATACTTATATTCAATGCTTCCAGGAGCAGGTAATAAGCAATGTGCCTACGCTTCCTCCCGTAATATGAGATGAGACGCAGAAATACACACAATTTTGACGTCCAAATAGTCTGCTATAAACCAAAACAGAGCGTTAAGATTGCCCGTATAAAAGTACACGGACAGTCGTGCTAGTGAATTCACAGGTTATGTCGCTTAACTGAGGTTCGACATTCAGACCAGCAACTGAGCGCTCGCTTCTTCATCTACACCTCATCTGCCTCTGCGAGCGTACAACAGGATCTCAGCTATTCAATTGGCTGAGAGCTGGCGGTCTCCTCCACTATCCGAACGACAGCCAACAACCCAAATGCTTGCTCGTTAGGGGAGACAGGGGAGCACGAAGAGCGGCACGTGTACTTACCGAAACCCTTGTTGGTTTCTCTTGTGCCGTCACCGTCCGTCACGCACCCATCGTTAGCTCGACATTGGACCCAAGGGGCGGCAGAGCTTAGCGGAAGTACAGGGTCCCGCCATCGGAATCCCTGAACGGATGCTAACTAACGCACGGGAGAGAGGGATAATGAGGATTGTTTTTCTGATATATATATATATATATATAAAAACTGTAGATGAGAGGGCTGGATGGACGCGTAAACATATAGGCAAATAGAAAAATGAAGCGCGGACAGCAATAGCTTGGGATTAATACAAAAACGTTTATTAGGGGAGATTGTTAGGCTAGACAGTCGACGTTTCGACAGCAGCGCCTTCATCATCAGGGCTTCGTCATTCTTGACGAAGACGGCGCCGCCGTCGAAACGTTGACTGTCTAGTCCAGCAATTTCCCCCCAATAAACTTGTTTTTTTCTATTACTCCCGGGTTATTGCTGTCCCCGCTTCATTTTTCTGTTAGCCTATATGTTTACGTGTCCATACGAACCTCTCCTCTACAGTACTTACATATTTGTGAGTTTGCGTCGCGAGACAACTGCGATCATGGGCGACGCCGCAGGGTAGGACTGCGGATAATTTAAACCTCCTGGGTAGATTTTGATGTGCGCCGGAAATCTCCGACACACGGTGCCAGTAACAATGTTTACCTCCCCCACATTGCTGCCGTCCTCGGCCGGGATCGAACCCGCGAACTTGAGCACAGTGTGTATTTATTTATTTTCTCTAACCGCCTGTTTGGCGTATTTATTATTATGCGTTTATTGAAGAGAAGCGTGAGTCATGATCGTAAGACGGCTGGCAGAAATAGTTTATGAACTCCACGTTATTGTTTACGCAACAAACTTTGAAAGCTTATAAGTGACTATACAGGCTAAATAGCACCTTTTCTATTCCGTGCAGCCACCCTCCTCATATTTTTCTTTAACCCNAATACCTTAATAATCACTACGCAACATATCCAAAACGACTCCCACCTGCCCTCTGTGGACGAACATTGGAACGACGTCTGTGTAACTTGAGCAGTGGTAACCTTACGCAATTACGAACGCCCATTTCAGCACACTAATGAACGTCATCTTTTTCTTATTAAAGCTCCCGCGTTAATTAGACTAGCAGTACCGCTCATTTGAACGTCATTTCGCCTGTCCTACGCTCAGATGGAATCATTATGAACGCACGTGTGATTTTCCAACAATTCCTGCACCGTGTAAATGTTATAGATCCCACAAGTGTACTTTCATTTACAAAAAAAAAAAAAAAAAGTAATGACAGACGGACGCAGTTAATCATGAGCTTTTATTAATATTATTCATTTACTTTTTCATGCATAAATTTTCTTTTGACGGAACATACACCCCACTACCAGAACTAACAGCCGAAACACCAAACGCCACTGGCTGCCAAAAATGGTGGATGCGCCTTCTTTGTGACCCGCGCCAACCGATTTTTTTTTCGATAAAATGTTTCCTTTACAACGTTTTTGCTTTTAAGATGAGCAATGTACACAACATTTAACACTTATACAACAATATTTACGCCTACCTCGCGGCGCGAACATCATAAATCTAACTCATACTAACGTCTAAACAAAGCAAAAAGGAAAGCAAACAATATTATTGTGCTCTTCTAAACGTTCGAAGATTTGATTTCAGTGCAGCAAAACACACTCTTTCAGGCCGAGCTCAGAAAAAATATTTGCCCGGTACCATAAAGCGGAATTGCGGCAACCAACTTGCTGTGCAGTGTTGCAATCCGATACCTCGAGGCTATACACAGAAGACTGGGCAGCTTCGATTGGGCTCCGCCCAGATCGATGTGCACTCTGGCGGTGCACTGAAGCTGTGAAGCAAATCTGCCAGCTTGGCCCATTTGTTCACGCGTGTCCGAAGCGCTTTTTGAATCGCGGTCCAAGTGCAAGACTTGCTTTTCTTTCCAGACAGTTCTCTCTCTTTTACTTCAGCCTTTATCACTGGACTAGTCTAGACTGTGGCACTATTTTGTTCGATAGATCATACCTATTAGGGAGCGAGACCGTCAAGGCACATGGTCCTGCTCTAAATCCAAAGCCCTGTAACCTGGAGCCATACGATTGAGCGAAGTTTGCATGGCTGTGTTAAATGACCTGGCCTGACGTGTTGGACGGACATCGCGCACGACTTTTAAACCAAGTGCACAAGCAAATTCCATGCAGTGTTGGAGCTCTCTCGCAAATTTAAACTCGACAAACGTAGCCTCGAAGGAAGGATAAAACGTTTTAACTTGGACTTAACGAGCCCTTGTACCTAAATTATCTGCTAGAAAAGGAGACCGAGGATTAGTCTGAGAAGGACTCTGGCAATAGTCTGCCCAGGTCGATTTTACTCCGAGCGATAGGCCGTCGTTGCTGTCTCTCAGTCCGGATTTTTTTTTTCATGTTTTTGACGGCCTGTAGCGTTTAATGATAGTGCAGGAGTTACAGTACGGCAGCAACTTGCTGCTTGGCTGAAACAACACCACCAACATACACGTCGTGACGATTGACTTCGAGATGCAACAGAAGCCGTTGTAGAAACTTGATTCGTCGTTAACGTTCGTGACTGCGCTGCGCTTGGACCTTGCCATAAACCTTTGGGACAATCATGAGCCTTCCCACTAAAGCCGTCGTGGTATTGACTATTAGCCATTCCATCTCAAGCACAGTTTGTATTTCAAGTCAGTATTTATACTTAACATTTACTCGACTGTCAACTGTTTACGGCGGTGGTGGCGATAGCTATAGCGGAGTAGGAAAACTTATTCATTTATTCAAAGTGTCATAAATGACACTGTGACAAACGTGACACTCTCATTTTCAGCGATCCTTACCATCCCCTTTGGCAAGTTGTGCAAGGCAAGACATCGCCAACTATGAGAGCTGAAGTCCAAGACAAGCCATTCAAAACGAATAACCCACTGAATCACCGAATTTCCCAAATCGTTAACGAGAGCACGTCGCCATCTAGCTAACCGATTGAAACGGAACCCAGTGCTGCCTCGAACTCGTTAAATGTAACGAATGTCTTGCGTCTCCAGAAGCATATCCCCGGCAGCTTGCACTTCAGAAAACTTCCACCCAGTCCACGGCTCTAACTTCCCTAATGTTTGTACCAGCTTGCGATAGCTGTTTATCCCTCTTGTAGCTAGTCTAAAGGGAGAAAGTGTCTTGGAGGGTCGCCCTGATGGAATCCCTAATGATACGGACACCCTGGTGAGTGCTCGCTCGAGACTGGCAACGCAATCCTAGAGTCCCCCGGCCGTGTTCGTGCGCGGTAATTGCTGACGACTTCGTCTAATCTCCGCTAAAGTTAGCACCCCGTTGGAGACTGACAGCCGCCGTAGCCCCGTCTATGCAATAGAACAGTGTCCAGCCCCACAATGACCCGCGAGAAGTGTTGCCCATCGTTTCCCTCAGTCTCTTGTGGCAGTGGCCGAACTTTGCCATTTTTTTTGTTTGTTTGTTTGCTTACTTGAGTTTTGCGTTCGCTATTCGAGCCTATGTCGACACAGTTTTTATTTAAGTAGACCTAGTACGAACGTGTCTTCACTGCGTTAGGCAAGTAGAAACGACATAACCACCAATGTTCAATCTAATGTGAGCACTACGTACTCCAGGTGATCGAGGCATCAACAAGATTGCACTCCGCTCAGTTTAATAGCTACTAGCTCCACTGACACACTGACATCAGGGAACACGGGCACTAAAACACGTTTACATAAGTACCACGGTTATGCCCATATGCAGGGAGTCTTGTGATCATCATAAGTACACCTCATATATACGCAGTACTCCGGGAGGAAGTACTTCTGTAGCAAGGTCATTACTGGGGGATCACGGTGGTAATTGGTCTTCCGAAGCTGGTACACGCAAAGAGGGATGAGAGATACAAACAAGCCCCAAATTGCCTTACAACAATGAAACAAAGAAAGAATTAAGTCACTGGGAAAGCTAATCAGCCGCAAGATCCAACCCATGTCTCCCCAATTGCCTGTCCAGGGCTTTACCATTGAACTAAACCGTCCCAGACTAAAGCTAGGGGAGCTATCCTGCGATTTAGTCGGCAAATACGCATTCACTCATTGTCCACTGTATATCCCTTACGCTTTGTTGGCGATGTGTACGTGTGAGATAAATATTCTAAAAAATGAAAAGAAACGCAAAATGGAGCTGACATGCAGTGGTCTTACATTAAACATTCGTATAGTTCTAATTAAAACAAGCTTCTAACATCGCAGCTCACTTGCTATCAATACGCTGAGTATAAAATGGAAGATTAATTTCGAAAACGAGTATGGAATAGCTATAGAGAGTACAGTGCTTAAACTCGTGTCTATTGCGACCAGAGAACAGTAGCAGAGGCTTCCGGAACGTGCTCACTGATTCGAAGGCAGCAGGCCTCATTGCTGACCAATACCACAATCTACTACTTTTCCTTCATTTTCTTATCTTTTTTATTGCAACAACGATAAATGATAATGATGATATGGGTAGACTTCTGGTGTGGTACCCTACCCTTCTAGTGCAGTATAACGATACGTTTCTGTTGAGTCCATTCTGTGGTTCCACGTTATTGAGCTGAAAGGACAATGGATACGCTTATGTTGAACCCAAAGCCTGCCTGACCTTGGAAGCACTATAGGGTACTGGGAGTACGAAGGCTCCACTGCGCTGTAATAGACATTGCTCCCAAACACGACACTATTTGCATATTCTTTCAATGCATGAATGGACGGAGTGCACAGTAGTAAAAATAAAGAACCCGACATTTCAAACTTCTTGCCGAGCGAACAAACGCAAAAAGGAAGCAACGTCGCATACCAATCGTCGCAACGGAGTGAATGATCTGCATAGTGGGGGACAGA
>JARGYV010097481.1:0-12018 GCA_029532675.1 Ornithodoros moubata
GTGGCGCTGTGTTGTCTGTTTCGTCGTTGTTTGCTTATATTGCGCCTTGTATCTTATGTAACCATGCACCAACAAGCCCAGTATGGTGTTTTGATAGTGTGGAGTAGTCTGAACACAAGGAGAAGAGTGTAGAATGTGAAGGTTTTGAATGGCTAATGGTGCCACCAAATGTACCTGTTACGTGTGACAAGAAACATATCTATTAACACCTTATTGATTATTTCAAAGCTTTCATACCATACACCTGCTCTCTATCAACAGACAAGTGACAGCACTGCCCTCTGCATTCAGATTTTGGATGCAACATTGTTTTTGTCTTGTTGCAAAAGCAAGAAATACAACCTTTAATTGCATTATTTAATCCTTTGCCAGTCATCACAGAGACAAAGTATGAAATCATCTAACTGTATTGGAAATCAATATTTTGATTGCAATATACATACATATTGTTAAGAGGGGGTCAGTTTATTTGCACAGCTGTTGGCTGGGTGCAAATACGAAAGGAATGAATGGGGCCAGAGCTACTGATGATTGTCAGGATGAGGATGGACTCAATTCTGGCTCACAATATTTATTTGTGGTTTCTTTTCTAACCTAACCTATTCTAACCTCTGATCTGTACTCTTAATCTTTTATATTTTCAATCTGCATTTCTACTTTAGTTGTTTCTGTGTTGTATTTTGTAGAACTGTGCAAGGTTTTCTCCACCATTATGGACAAATATAATGATGTTGATGTGCAGAGCAGGGCAAAAGTGTTGTATGCAGCACTGTTTGCTCTTTCTGAGTCTAAGGTGCGTGAATTTTTTTCTTTTCTCTACTCATGTTGGGCTCAGTGATCTTTGTGGAGATGTAGCAACAGAAGAGAATTATTAACATTTTAGTGAAGACGTGAACTATAGTGACTGTTGTTTGATTATCCATATGTTATTCACATGTACTTTGACATTTACATCTGTAAGATTAATTTATTTATTTATTTAATGTTTTTTTCAATGATGCTCTTTTGGAGCTAAGCATGGTGCCTATAGAAGATTGCTTAAAAGAAGAAGAAAAAAAAATGCAGCAGCAGTTCAACACCCTTCGCCATCGTGGGTTACCCATTACCCTGACAGCCATCCTTTCATTTGGTCGCTCCCACAACGGTCTATGCGACATCCATCTCATCAGCTCCCTGCTGTCATTTCTGTCTTCATCTGGGCGGCTCTGAAAATTAACTAGATACATCTCAGTCCAATCAAGACATGGCCCATCGCCTATCTGGCTAATGGCCAAGGAGGTTGAGGAGGAAGAAGAAGAAGAAGAAGTTGGCTTCCTGCAGGGAAAGCATTGCAAGCCAAATGTTGTAGTGTATGTTAAAAGAGAAGGGGGAGGGTGTCAGTCATTTTGGAAGTGTGGGGTACAAATAATTTGTCCTGTTCAGTAAAGAGTCCGCAACAAGTGTGACACAGTGCAGAATCTTTTTTACAGCTGAAGAAACTGCTGCATTCATGTAGTGCCATCTCACCAGATAAGCAGTCTCATGAACTTGCTGCAATTCGTAAGTTCATGTTGAGCATATTTTATGTATTGCAAATTATTATGAAAACAAAAAGTTGTTGTCTTTTTGTAGCTACAGCAACTTTTCCGTTGCCATCCCCTGTCACGGAGTTGAACCCAAGTATTATAACACTGAAGAAGTAAGTAGATTGTCGACATAATTGTACTCAGTGCCTCATTCTGGTGGTTGTCATGTAGGTGCGGAAAAGGAACAAGCTTGCGTTGGTCGGAGGTGAAACAAGTGTTGAGGAGTGCATTCCCTAGTGGTATGATGCCCCATTTCATCTAACACCACCCCATGACAACCTTATTTTGAGTTTTTTGTATTTTATTCCAGGGATGTTTGAAAAATATAAGGAGTTTTTGAAACAGAACTTCACTCATGCAGTTAACATCCATTGCAAGTTGATTTTGGTGCGTATTCCTGTTAGTAAAATTTCTTTGAAGTACTTACACTAGGAAGTTACTTTGTAGGAGGGCGATGATCTGAACTGTCAAAGTCTTTTTGGAGTACACTTACAGTTCTATCCACCCGAAGGATGGGGCGAAATAGAAGGTGTGCAAGTAGATTATATTTTCATCTTCTGTTGATAGTTTAAAAGCAGTGTTCACTGATGCAGTTTCTTTTTCTTTTTTTTCAGGGCTTGTAATTCCTGTTCTCAGCAAGAAGGAAAATGGTTAGTTCTGGATCCATGCAGTATTATGCTTGCTACGCAAATAATTCAGCTCTCTGTGTAGCTTTTTCATTGTTCCCGTTTCCCACCTGCAAAAGAGGAGACCTTGCTATCTATAAAACAAACTAAGAAACAAAAGTTTTACACATAGAAATCAGCATTGCTGTCTGTTCCTATTTGTTGACAGCTTTGACAATCCTTTATTGATGGTGATGTGTGTGAGTGGAATCCTGCAACAAATCTGGTCTCTTTTGCAAATTTTTTCGCGTAGTCTTTTCAAAACACCTTTGTAGTACTGATGGTTGACTGTTAGTCCTCTAGGCAAAAAATTTACACACTCAAAAGTGCACAATGCCATTGAAGTAAAAGAAAACTGTGATCATGAGCTTGACATTGGATCGAGACTGCCGTGCTCTTTTCTGGGCGTGGAGATCCATGGCCGACCCATGGTGATTGAACTTTTGTCTTAATATTGTAGCCATAAAACCAACTGTCATCACTTGTAATGATCCTTTGTGTGAATGTTTCATCATCCTCATCGTGTTCAAAATGTTCCTGACAAACTTGCACTCGACGTTCCTTCTAATCCTTAATCATCAAGGGAGGAACCAACTTTTCTGCAACTCGACGCATGTTCAGTTTTTCGGTCAAAATATGACACGAGCCAACAGAGATTTCTACCTCTTCTGCAAATTCTGTCACGGTCAGATAACGGCTTGTGTGCAGCAGATCCTTGATGTTTTTAGCATGAATGTCATCATTTGAGGTTGAATGCCTTGCTGGTCAAGGGTAATTTTCAGTTGATTGATGACCAATTTTAACTCTTAATTCGCTCGTAACTCTGCGTATGGCTTAGAGTATCACTTTTGTAAGCTTGGTTAAAAAGTTGAAATGTTTCTGTGAATGATTTGCCAAGTTTGACACAAAATTATGGTTATTTGTGGTTATTTTTTTTAACAGTCCTCACACTGTTTGGCACGTGTGCCCTTACGTACTTGCCACATGTCACACAAAAGAACTGACATAAAAAGCTCAAGCCAAAGAGCTTAAGCTATCTCTGTGCTCTCCGAATAGTCGAATGTCATAATAATAATAATAATAATTGGGTTTACGTCGCGAGACAACTGCGATCAAGAGCGACACCACAGGGTATGACTGCGGATGATTAGACCGCCTGGGGATCTTTTGACGTGTGCCGGAAAGTCAAATGTCACCTGCACCATTTTGGCAATGGTACTGTGTGACGAGACATGATGATTGAGTAATTGATACTGAAAGTAGAACGTATCTTACATTGTTCTTGACTTAACTGGCATCGGACATACTACATTTAGATATATGAATTATAAGTTTATCGTGTATAAGGAACAAAGGAACACCATTGCTATACAACAATGGCACGAAAAATTTGTCATGTAAAGAAAAAAATCTTGTGATATGAAAAAGCAGTAGAAGATAGAATGCATTACTACTTACATGCCTATCACTTCTTCTCCTCAGAAGACCTTTGTCTGAAAGTTTTCCGCTTTTGTGTAGCTCCGCTGAAACTCAGCTTGTCTATGATGTCTGTAAATGGCAGTCAGGAACATTAGTCATCCTAAAACTGACTGTCATGTACTTGGTAATGTGTTTGTTTTTTTGTGTGCCCACTAGTGACACAAAATGATCCCCATAAACAATAGAGGCCAAAATGCCACCATATTTTAGTAGTGCTGAGCAGTCCTCAGTACCTGGTTATGTACGTACGATTCTGTCCCTTGGGATATTGAGTTAGCTAACTACATTTATTATGAAAAGAATTAGATTACTAGACCCTGCTTTTGTGGGTTTCTGCTTAGGATTTAAAGGGGTTGTGACAGTTGGACCGATACATCTTTTTGTACCGCACCCCAGAATATCGAGAGAAGAAGCATTTTTCTACCTGTTTTAATTACATTCTGTTCCTTTACGCATTATTCATTTCAGCTTGGTTATTCTAAGTTTGCACAGTATTATGTTGTCAGTTCTTTGTTCCATCCTCACTGAGGTAACAGGAGACTCTAATATTCCTTTATTGTCATTGTGAAACCGTGCTCCGCATGTCCCTTAGCTTCTTTTTGACCTCTGGAAATTTTGCTCATCAAAAGGAGGAGTATAGAAGAACAAGTTGTCACCCTCCAAACATGTGCATACCAGGGAAACAAAAATGCATAGGGTTCAGCAAGTTTTATACATCTTGACTATCAGTATGAAGATCAGTAGTCTATACAAAAGAATTGCAGGTTGCTGTGTGTGAAAACTGTGGTCTAAACGTAACATCCTCAACATTAGATGAGTGCTATGAATATTTTTTTACATTTGTTATCAAGGCTTAATTATTTCAATGTTCGGAAAAATCTTTTATACTGGGGTTACTTTGGTGTTGGAATATTTTCTGACTTATTTTAGACATATGGCGGCATGGCGGCCCAGGATGCACAGTAACCTCCCTGTTTCCCACTGCTTCCTGCTTTCCTGTCTCTTTCTATTAATGCTAATAATGATAGTTCATTAGTTTCCATTGTGAGACAGTAACATGTAATCATGAGCGACGAACATGAACACATGTAACATGACAACAGTAATCATGAGCGACGCCAGAGATGTGTGGCTTAATTTCGCCCACCTGAGGGTGCTTTTAACGTGCGCCGAAATCTCGCCACATGGCACGTTGCACTTTACATCCCTCACAGAAAATGGTATGCGGTATGCCTGAGCAATTCGTACCGTGCCAGTGGTTTGCTGGCGTCCTCGGCCTGGATCGAATCTGCAACTTTGGGATCGGGAGGTCAACATGCTACCAACCGAGGCACTGACGCCTGTTGTCCTCATATCTCTATGGCACAGTTAATTTATGGCGCTAACACAAAATTTAACATAAGACAAGAAAAGGAAACAGTGCATTGGAAGAGCTATATGTTCTGATTGTTTTAATGTTTTCAGGTTACACTGTGGTCCTAAGAATCAGCCCTCGGCGATTTGAGCCATGTCATGTAAATATAATGTGAGTGCCTTATACCACATTTTGACAACACTGTGCCATTTACATGTATCAGAAGATGAGACAGAGATTAGCAGTGGGGCCATGTGTATGATACTCTATCATTATTATTACAGGGCAGAGTTAACCTGTCAAGACACATGTAGCTATACTTGTGAACCATCACCTCTTTTCATCGACTTTGAGGACTTACTGCTGCCAATACCCATGTTACAAGAGATTGAACCGAGGCAATGCTCTGCATGGAGGCAATTTATATGCTGTCAGGTTCAAGAGAACTGTGTTCAAATGGAGTAAGCATATCTTCAGTGAAAGTGGATGCATAGTACTACATGTGTCTATGTTTTATTCTGATCATGTACTTACTTTTATGGCTGTTTTTAACAGGAACGACATGGACTCACTTGCAGTGCAATCTGTGTTCAAGATCAGTGTATCGGCAGAGGACATTCGCACTAAGATTGAAGCTAGTGCGAATGACTTTGTTGTTGCATCATCGAGTACACCAGACAACCAAATTGCTCTTGGCCTCTTAGCTCCTGGTAACTGTCATATTATTCTTCAATTCAAACCAGTGGAAGAATTTACTGTGGTTTCTATTTTCACTGATTCTTGGAAAGTGTTGTATTTAATACAAACATATCTCGAAAGACTCTCAGCAGCTTAGTTGTATTTTACATACAAATATTTAATTATATTTGGTATAGCTGCTGTTGTCTTTGTTAAGCACGTACCAAGCAGAAAATTCAGCTGGTCAGCCACAGTGTCTCATGTTAGAAAGACCAGCCGTAATAAGTTACAAGAACATTTTTATAGAAAATTTCATGTTTTTGGCACTTTGCTTTTTCTGTACAGCTAGTGATGATCATGTAACATGGTACACTGTACCCTTGTTTGATGACTGTGGTGATGCCATCACTGAACTACACTATTAGTAGATACTGGTATACATAGACTGTTTGAAGAAAATATAGGCACACTCAAATGAAAATTTCAAAAATAATTGTCAATGTGACAAGCTCATATGTTCTTACTGTACTTACATGTGAGCAGTTTCAGAGGAAGTGAGCGTTCTGGATAGACTGTTTTGATATGCACAGCAGAACAGGAATCACCATTGCATAATCATGGCATGCCATGATAAAACTCTATTATAATGAAGTGGCTAGTGGTCTAGATTTTTCAGTTTCAGTGTAGAATGATGATGATGACAGTTTACTTGCCCATATATGAGGTTAGGCTATACCATGCACACCTCTGCCATGAGAACTTTGCGAATTGGTAACCATGAAAGCTGAAGGTGCAACAGAGTACAAATGGAGCTTGCTACACAGATGCACAATCATTTAGACTTCAGAGTGACAGGTGACTATGAAACAGGAGAACTTCATGAACAAGCCCATGTGTACTGCTGCCTATGCCATGTAATGTTCAGTATATCTGGTTATTAACTAGGGAGTCGTGGCTTCAGGTCCAGACATGGCATGCAATGGACTTTTTTTTTTTTTTTTTAATAGAAATTCGTTCTGTCTGGAGCTAACTGAAGTTAATTTAGTGCTGCTGTATTTAAATAATATGCAATATCTGTCAGTTGCATTCAGTGGACATACAAGGCAACCATACTGCTCCAAATCATTGCTCAAGATAAACAATTTTATACTATATGCCCTTGTACGGTCTGCATTCATGTGTCATGGGCCTGTCCTGCAGAGAGCTATTTTCTTCATGATACACTTGATGTAAACAAACAAACACTTATTTAATATGACACAGTTGAAGGTAATAGTGATGTAAAAGCATATTCAAAGAGATGAGATACATTACATATACGTGGAAACGTGCCTACAAATAGTCATACTCGCAACACGCTAGAACGTTTTGGGCAAGACGTAATTGCGGTTTTGACACATGCGACCATGCGTTGAATTCTGTGTGTGAACAAAATCGTTTTCTGGAGCCAATTCTCATATCAAACGGGCCAGAACAGACTTTAATGCTCCGTATGACTACTTCAGATTTCGTTCTGCGTTCTAAACTCGTTGCAGTGATACTTTAGATAGATTATAGTTAGGCAGATGCCATCGATTTTTGCTTTCAAATACCGAAGAGTACAACCCACACAACCCCTTGCGCTCTGCTCGCACGCTGGCTCCCATTGAAAAATCGGCTTCGGGCGGCACCTTCTCTTCTTACCTCCATGACCGTAGTACACACACCCATCTCCCTGTGGGGGCTAACGTTGAGGTGGACGACACCTTCATGGTTAGCCTGGGAATACGACCCTGCAGAAGTGGAAGAGAAGGTTCCTCGTCCCCTTACGTCATCCCCATGAGACATGAACATCATAGAACACCCAACCCATAGGCCGACCCCGCAGACACAGATCTTAGAGCAGAAGGCCGAGGATGGATGGATGGATGGCTGGTGGGGACACCACAGACCAACATCAGAGTGTCACAACCAGTGGCACAATTTGTAGAATGCCACTGGTCCCCAGTAGGTTAACCAGAAAGATGCACCAGGGCAGCAAACTCCTTCTCTAAGCCGCAGCTGTAGTTTGACTGTTCCCGACTCGAATCCCGGCTTGTGCTCCCTCCGAATCGGGGGTCTGGATACGAGCCGTGAACAGTCATACCGTGACATATACACCGGGGTTTTGGCCGCGACTGGATCGTTGGTTAGCCTGCTGTCCAGCTGCGAGCAGAAACCAGGACGACCACGGTCCGACATCGTTCCGAAGAAGGTGGTGGCAGATGCTGTTGCGACCCTTCTATCACTCCTGGAGAAGGTATGCGCCCACATCTCAAGAGACCGCAGGAAGTGCCTGCTTGTTGATTTGCCCCCCACCCTAAAGACCATCATGGGGCAGGAGCAGCACTCCCTGGAGAGGGATACTTCCCGTCTGCTGTTCCCGGACAGTATCCTTGGGGACCTGCGGCAATCAGTGGAGACCACCCGCTGCTTAGAATCCATCCAAGCCCCAGCCAGTCACCCTGCAGGGGCATCTTCTGCGGAGCCCTTCACAACGAGGCCTCGGCTCATGTCCCCAGCAGGCCCTTCTGGCCAGGGCCAGGCACCACCAGACCGGCCTTTTTTTCAAGACCTCTTCCAGGCTAACCCCAGAGGAAGTGATGCCGGCTACAGAATTGGTAGAGGTGAGTGAGACAATCTTTCACCTGTCAGATGTGCGTCCAGCAGGACGAATAGCCCTCTGTATTCCCAGCTGGGAGTCTAACTTCTGATCCTTGGATTCTCGAGACAGTACGGGGTTACCACCTAGAATTCGTTCACACAATGTCACCACTTACAAGAGACCCGCACACCCAACCAGCCAGGGGTTCGACACCCGATCTGCAGAGAGCGATCAGAGACCGTGTAAAGAAAGGGGCAATATCAGTGGCAACCAGACCATCCGTCTCTTGTCATCTTCCCATTCTTTGTGGTACAGAAAAAAAGATGGAGGCATTTGGTCAATACTAAATTTAAATAAGGTGAATCACTTCAAGATAGAGAACTGGCATTCAGTAACCCAGATTCTTCAGAAAGGAGACTTCCTCACACAAATAAACTTAAAAGTTGCCTATCTGTCAGTTCCCATTCCAGAGCCAGACAGACGGTGGCTCAATTTCCAATGGGCTCACACAGTTTATCAGTGGAATGTCCTCCCATTCAGCCTAGGCTCAGCCCCTTATGCCTTCACAAAGCTGCTGAAACCAGTGGCCTCCTCACTCAGATCCCAGGGTGTCTGCTCGGTAATTTATTTGGACGACATTTTGGTCGTGTACCTGTGTCAAACCCAGCTAGCCGGTCAAACAGCATTAGTTACTCGACATCTCAGAGACCTGGGATTCATCATCAACCCAGCCAAATCACAGTTAATTCCGGTGACTATATCCATGGGACTCAGCCTTCCCAAGACAAAGAAAAAGGAACTCATTCGAGGTTTAGAAAAGCTTCTGAGCCAGGGCCCACCCATTGTTAGAGATCTGGCTCGATTAGTGGGGAGGTGAGAAGCAACACAACGAGCAGTTCTACCAGCCGCCAGGAATCTCCAACATTGCATGTTAGCAGCGTTGCACCAAGGTTCTTACGAGACCATCCTTACTCTCAACTCCCGTTGTCGGGAGGAGATTCGTTGGTGGATAACAACATTCAAACAGTGCCCCAGGAGGTCACTGCTTGTAGAACCAGTAGTAATGATAATTCACCCAGACAGCTCATTGTTGAGTTGAGATGCAACTTGCCAGGGGACAGCGATAGGCAACCGTTGGTCCGAGGAGGACAGTTAGTCCCACATAAATGTTCTAGAGCTCCAAGCAGCCTTTCTAGCTCTCCAGGCCTTTGCCAAGGAAGTAACATCAGGTAGAGTCCTCCTGAAAGTGGACAGCACAGCAGCAGTAGCAGCAACCAACAGACAGGGAAGCACCCGTTGAAAGAAACTTTGTGCCATCACACTGTGTATGTGGAGGTTGTGCTTCTCGAAGGGGTTCTCAATTCAGGCCCAATGCATGCCAGGCCACTTGAATCTACAGGCGGACAGGGCTTCCGGGTCAATTCTGGATTCCAGTAGCTGGATGTCATCTCAGAAGGTGTTTCAGAAAGTCAATCGCATCTGGGCTCGATAAATTTGGAACTCTTTGCAGACCACTCGAACAATCAAGTTCTACAGTTTTTCAGCTGGAAACCGGATCCTCCGTCAGAAGGTGTAGATGCATTCCTACAGAGTTGGGCCTTCCCCTGGATGTACGCATTCCCCCCATTCCATTTGATCGGCAAATGTCTGAACAAACGAGCTCAGGAACCAGACACTCTCATTCTGATAACACCAGTGCGCCTGCTCAACTGTGGTACCCTACTCTCCTTCCCATACTATGCGACCTCCCACGTCTAATTCCACACAGTCAGGACTCCTGGACAGGGTGGGCAACCGCCATCCACTAGTTGTGTCCAGTCAACTCGCACTAGCAGCCTGGAAAGTAACCAACCACTGGGAGCTACTGTCACACTTTCAGAGTCAGCTTCCAGTCTTAGACAGGCGGCCTGGCGAAAAGGCACGTACGCTACTTATGATAGCTGCTGGCGGAGATGGGTGGGCTCGTGCAGTCAGAGGCAAACAGATCCGTTTCATCTTCCTTTGGAGAGTGTGTTGAATTTTCGTGGTGACCTCCATTCAATAAGTAAATTAGCTTACTGTACCATTAATTGCTTTAAGTCCGCGCTTTCAGCACCACTGTCTACTGACCAGAGCCGAGTAGGAGCACATCCCCTAACAACACAACTCATGCGAGGAATCTATAACTTGACTCCTCCTCAGCCACGCTACTTTTTCACATGGTCGGTTGATCAAGTAACCTCTCACCTACAGAGCTTAGGTCCTAACAACTCCATCTCTTCATCCCCTTAGTTATAAGCTAGCTCTGCTGTTAGCTATAGTAACAGCTGCCTGAGGCTCAGATACCTCCCTCCTGTCCATCTCACACTTGGTGAGAAACCAATTCGCTTGGACCTATAGGTTATAAGGTTTGAGAAAGACCTCCCATCCTTGTAAGTCCTGGCCAACGATTTCAGTACAGGTGTTCCCACAAGATGCTTTGTTATGTCCAGTCTCCTGTCTAGGACTAAGACCTAAGATCACAGGGGTGAGACGACATGCTTGTTCTCAACTACACAATCTCCATTCCACGCATCCAAAGACACGATAGCAGATTGGATAAAGTGTTCCCTGAAAAATTGTCTGATTGCCGAATGATCTGAATGATCTGAATCCTGTTATACATGAAGTGATTGTGAGTCCACTGATCAGGTAATGTTCCAGGCTTCTGCGCTCAAGTTTGCGGGTTCGATCCCGGTTGAGGACGGTAGCAATGTGGGGGAAGTAAACATTGTTACTGGCACCGTGTGTTGGAGATTTGCGACGCACATCAAAAGATCCCCAGGCAGTCTTAATTATGTGCAGTCCTACCCTGTGGCGTCACTCATGATCACAGTTGTCTCGCAATGTAAACCCACCAATTATGATTATTATTATTATTATTCACCCATTGGGACTCTTTCAAAGCAGGTGCAACTGCAAGATCTTCTGGAACCCAGCCGCCACCATCCACCTATCATCAGCTAAGACATTTCCTTATGTTACGCTGCCTAATGTTCTGATACACCTTATCTCTTAAAAGTTGCTGTAATTGTTAGATTGTTTGTAGCGACTCTAGCGATTCTGTGTCAGAATCGGCTGTAAAATATACTACCATTGTGAAAAGCACTCAGCCTTTGTGTCTCAACGTGTGGTGCCGCGAGGTGTGTGTCGTTGACATAGAGCAACCCATCCACTTTCTTCTCTTGTGTCACACTGGTGTTGCATCAACCTCGGTGAGGCCAATTCGAGACTGCCGGTGCAATTACACCTGTTCCCCCAAAGTACAGCACTGGCGAACGCTAATTTTTACCAAGGGCGTGGTGATCGAGCCCCTGGGTGGTGTTGGATAAAGTTTCCCCCGTTGTGCCCAACTCCCCCCTCTTTTTCATTTAATAGAAGAGAAAACAGAACGTATGACAGCTAATGTCACGATAGACAAACAATAACATAGACCACAGTCATTCCAAATGCTACTGGCTGACTGGCTCTAAAAACTGTTTTGCCCCCACAAAATATGATACCAAATTGGGATATCATGGGCGGTAGAGCGTCCACGTTTTCCGCCCTTGGCGCACACTGGCTTGGTCCGAAGCTCCAGTCTGTATCAGTCAGGTCGAGCATATTGCCGCTCTCTGACGTCTGCTTGTCCGATCC
>JARGYV010097490.1:0-35056 GCA_029532675.1 Ornithodoros moubata
CCGCAGTCCTACCCTGTGGGGGTGCACCATGCCGCCAAGTAGGCAGGCAGACCGCACCCGCTTCCTCTACAACAAATTCTTCTTCTTCTTCTGTTACATGCCGCATGTTAAAATCGCCCTGTTCATTGAGTCCACACTGGTAAGCACGGGATGTAATAATGCCCCACCAACGTTCAAAATGTTACACCCTGCAAAATGGCACCGTCTTGTATTTATAATTAATGAACCCTGCGCCCGCATAAGCACTTTGCGCTGTGGACGTGTAGCACTTCCTTTTCCTCAAATTACGCTTCAAGGTAAAACTGGGCGCAGGTGACAGCCATTGCAGTCAATGTTAGAAGCCTGCATACAAGAGACTCCACCCAGCTTACCTGCCGATACACACCAGACGCGCTGGTTAATAATGAAATGTTTTCTCCACTCGATCTTCCATTATTGCATCCACTGGAAGATCGGCATCTAGCGCTCTTTCTTTCTAAATATATACGACACAAGCATGCATAGAAAGCTGTTCACGAATATCGTCGTATGTCTGAAACGTGTAGGGGAATGCAATATCTGATAGTTAACCAAAGTGACGACGACCACTCTATGCGGACTGTCCTGTGGGACAGGACTGCTGATTGCTAAAAATGTCACAACCCTCCCTCTGATTTAGAAAATAGCGATCATACACACATCTTAAGCAGAGTTTTAAGTATCATCGGACAAACTTTGTACACAAGGATTCCTTTCGACTAACGAGGACTATCATCAGCTTAAAAAAGGAACAACAACGATAAATGATGATGATGATGATGATGATGTGGGGAGATTCACCACTCAAGGTGCGGTACGCTACCCCATTACCACGGTGCGCGACGTCAGTAAATGGGATGAAATTAAGTATGATCCTGACTGGCTTAAGAAAGTTTAAGAAAGGAAACAATACATTAGCCAGCCTCATAGCTATTTGTTTGTTGCTTTGTATGGGAAAATATGGAATATCGCCGTTTCTATGTTATAAAGGTATTACTTGTCATCATGTCGCATTAGTGCAACTACGTGGAATGTCATTATTACGTAACATCTGCGGCATATCCGTTCGTTAACAAGAAAATCACGCCGCCACTATACGAATACGTTCCTAGCATCACCAGCGGAATGGCCGAGTGGTCTAAATGCTCGCTCTCGGGCAGTTGCCAAAGGCTGGGAGATCGTGGAACAGAATGTTACGGTCGGCTGTGCTGTAAGGTGCTTCTCCTAGGTTTTCCCCTTACGATTTAAGGCGTATGCCGGCACTGTTCCCTTAGAAGTCGGCCGAGAACGCATTTCCACCAATCTCCCGCAATAATAAAAACCTTTACTGTGCCCTAGATATACAGAGAGATTACAGATAAAAAGTAAGAAGGGTAAGAGAGAGATAAAAGAGAAATAAAGAAACTACCCTAGTCTCCACGTAATTATCCGCCACGTAGCGTACGTGGTAATCAAACGACTTTTTGTCGCCGTTCCGGCAGACAATAGAATGAGACAAATAAGAAACTTGAGACTGGATGGACCCAGCATCAGTTTTCCTCAGGTCTATTCGTGTTGACCGCCGGGGTATTTGCGGAGTAAAGATTGAACGAGACTGAACTGCAGATTCCTGGCATGGGCGTCCAGTACGGTACGTTTGTTGAGAGTTCATAGGCGTGGTGGTGATGGTACCGCGTTTACATATCACAGATTCTGTGTGTCGCCACAACTCGCTTTTCCCTTTTTGTGTGTGTGTGTGTGCGCGCGCGTGCGGGTGCGCGAGGGGGAGCGAGGAGGTGCGCGCGCGTGTGTATGTGAATCTCACTATATTAATTACACCACTTCCTGGCATCGTAAGTGGGTTTTAGGGAACAACGCTGGCCGTAAAACTACCCCGATTTTACGAACTTCACCAGTATGAGCACACAAAACCTTGGCAAATGGGTAATAACTAAAGTTTTAGGTGCACCGACTGCTCCTTCATCTCTGCTTTCCCTCCCCGTACTCCGCTGGAGTGCACGAACCACAGCATACGCAATGGGACGGCAGTTGTTACAGATGATGTATAAGTGATGTGCTCTCTACAATACCTAATGGAATGGTGGATAGTATGCGCTGCCTGAAATGCTGTACAGGAACCCTATCAAAATTCTTCTTTTTTTTTTTTTTCCTTCCTTCTTTCTTTGGCTTCATCTGCGACAGCTGACGCCAATCTAACGGCCGCAGCCCCGTGTTGAATTTTAAACAGAGTGCAAACGCAAATGCAGACGTGAAGCTTGAAAGGAGCGTAAAATCACGGACATTCGAAAACTACGATCAGCTTCTTCTTAGATTATGCCAGTATTGATACTTTTTTCATGTGTTTTTCTATCCACTTCTTTATGTTTATCGCTTTTGAGCGCACTATCGAACTGCAGCACTCCTATGCGTAGCGTTGGGGCAAATAATCAAAAAGAAGTTACTGCTGTGAACAAACTGGACCGCACACTATAAGAAGTAAAAAAATAAAAAGAAAGAACAGATGTAATGCGTTCACACGGATTATTTTACCGCATGTCGAGCACACTTCGGCCACAGAACGTCTTATACTCCAGTCTCTATTCTTTGATAGACACATATCAACCAGGTTTCCTTGTGAACAATTGAGTTCGAATACGAAACCAGTCTTCAAACTACGCCTCACAAGAGAAGCTATTGTATTCCGCAATTGGTGCACTTCAAATGTGCGTGCGATTGCAGTTAGCATAAATGTAGTTGATGGGGGGTGCGACATCGTATATCATATGGACACCACAGGAAGCGCGGACCAACGGGAGGAGCTGAATTATAGGCGGCATACGACAGTTTGTCCCTTACAGTTGGAATATTTAAGTAGCGTAAGATACCCACGGTTGCAACCCCATAAATTGAGTGCGAAGGCGGCGCAGTCGCTGATGCTTTCTGCATCCCAGCTCAGTAAATCAATCAATTCAATAAAACAGGGTATTCGCTGTGTAACCTACTTCATTTCGTACAAGCTTCGGTAGCGTTCGGTACTAAAGCACCACTCGCAAGCTATACACGAGTATAAAACTTTCGTCAAAACTCACAAAACACATCTGTAGCCTTTGTGCCAACAATTTGGCAGGCTGCCATGCATTGGTTTAAATAATGTACGTATTACGCCAACATATTTCTCTTTGTTCCGTCACGTTATCTCCCTCGCAGTGTTCGAGAGAATGGTGCAGCGAACCTGAGCCAGAAGAAGACAGCACCGTATGCACTTGCAGGTTTACTCAAGGGTACTAAGGTTTGCATTAGTAAAACGTCGATTGGGAGCTTCGCGTGGAAACAGTGAGATACCGCTGGATACTCGAGGACCTTGTATTGCCCCTAGATCCTCAAGAATGCAGTCGTACTACTCAATAATTGCATGCCTTGAATAAGGAATAGTGGAATAAATCAGCTTCAGTATGGTAGTAAACATTATTCCTAAGATAGACCTTTTTGTTTCTTTTTCAACGTATAGAAGTATCAGAAGTACTCCTAATATAGGAACACTACTGAGCAACATAACAGTTTGGGTACATTTTTTGTGCAACATACACCATATTGCAATGAGGCGGACGTAATGTTGAGGTTTCGAATTATGAGCGATGAAGATGAGGATATTGTGAGCGAAATCGGTCCCACAGTATATATATATTCCTTGAAAAGAGCCACGGAAAACGCAACGCGGCGAAAAAACAGATATTACATTTTGCACTCCCTTTATGCAGCAGAAGTTTCGTGCACATCCATATGTAGGGAATCATTCCCCTCTGTATTATGCATTTCTACGGAAATAAGCAAATTGCCGTCATTATAGGCGACGCAGGACAAAGCATACAAGATCTCACCGCCTGTGGTTGCTGTGGCAATCAAAACATATGAAACAAATATTCGATGTGAAGGGACGTCGCCTAAGTTGCGCTACGAAGTTCTAGGAAGGTCACTTAATGACTGCAGGGAAAGTAACTGCAATTATGCAGCATGCGCCAGCGTGCAAACCTAATCCCACGCACCCGCAGTTCAGTTCTGTGAACACGTCAAGTAAACTTCGTGTTTGCATGGAACTCATTTTCTGCATCGGCAATCATGAACGCCTTCAAAGCAGTCGCGCTCCTAATATAACGCTAGGGACAGTTGTCAAAGAAAATCTCACGCCAACTCGAAGTATTATTATTATCAGTGAAGGCCCCAATAACACAAACAGCTGAAATTGACAGCGCTTCTATCTTTCTTTTTCTTGAAGGACGACAGACAAAAGCTGCCACGCACTAGCGTATTGTACGGGGACCTATAAAAGCGACTAAGGTATAATAAAGGGGCTACAATCAAACCAATCAAACCTCTTGCCGCTCTATAGCAGCAGATTTGATATAGTTATTGCGAACGCACGCAATAACCCGAGCAGCCCTGCGAACGTTTGTATGTCACGCCGGTAACTTCTTCACAGACAGAGATATCTTTTTGCTTTACGCGTTTTACTCGATTACTTTTACGTGTCGTAATTTCAGAGCGTGATATGTCAAACAAGAATAGACTTTTAATGCCCTCGACAACAATGACGACAGTGCGTGACGATTATTAGTGGAAGACGTTTGGAACATGATTTTGCGACAAGCTTCCTTATGGTACTACGACTGACAAATGAGATAACGCGGTGAGTTTAAACTATGTACATGGTTATTACGGATTCATGAACCTCCTTAACGTTAGCCTCACCACGTTAATTGTGAAAGAAATGGAGGAAACAGAGATATGGCCCACTGTCACGTATAGCCAAAGGTTTTGTCCCCCCTTCCGTATAGCTGTCTGCTTTTACCAGATTTTAGCAGTGTTACAGACTTATGCGAAGAATACCGAAAAACAGCCCCGAATGACGTTTGGCAGAAAAGGAAAAGGCCGAACAAGAAAGCGCAGTCGTTTCGTGTGCCCAGAAGTTCAATCGATAAGGACGTAAAGTGTTGTTGAATGATACTCCTCATTTTTCAAGAAAGCATGCAAAGAACATGACAAAGAACTTGGCCAGAAAATTCCGCGTTTTGGAAATGTACGACTGTTGCCCGAAACGCTCTTGGTGACCTTGAAATGGTGACCCTATGAAGCGGTATAGAACATTCAATGTCAGGTGAAGTTCAGTGTCGCATTTCAACTCGTGAGCGTCAGACGACCAACATGAGCTTTGAACAACCACCTGTTCACACTTAAGCATATGCACCTCTGCGGAAGCTACTTTGATATCTGATCTAGTCACACACACACACGCAACAGTAACAAAAACAAGATATATATATATATATATCACGAAAGACGTCCAGTTGGTCTTCGCGAAGGGTGCATTTCTTCACAACATTTTAGGCAGACCGCGCAAAAACGCTGCACTATTTCTTTTTTTTTTTTTTTTACACAGGGTAACCCAGCCAGACACTTGCGCTGATGTTCAGTGTATGCTGTTAAAACATGATATTGCGAAAAACAGGGACCTATGCCGCATATCGGAAAAGGGTGCTACATTCCGATGATTGCTGGCGACGACGGTAAGATAATGCTTCTTAGTGGCAAATCTGCGGTGTGTTGTTTTAAAACCTGTAGTGAGAAGCATTCTGCACCAGAAATGAATAATTTCTTTCAGTCCGTTTTACTATTCCCCACAAAAAAAAAGCCAGGTTTTTTTTTCCAGGACTGATCTCAAAAGGCCTCATGGGGTGTTACACGAGGAAGACATGGAATCAGAAACAAACAAAAAACAAAAAAAAACAGGTATTATAACACGCTACGTTTGCGTTGCACAAATTATCATCTCGCTTCGTCCATCCTGTCATGCGTTCTGGAGTAGGAGGTCCCCGTGCAAACTGACACTTAAATATCCCTATTGTTATAATCATCATCATCATCTTTGTCAGTATCATACTATATACTTATTCGTTAGTGAATACCCGCTAACTTCGTCACTAAATTTGTTATCATTACTAAATGTTCCACCAACTTGCTATACTTAGTAAAACGTGCTGTCGCTCTTAATACCGCAAACGGAGTGAACATGATATTTGCGAACATACAGAATTTCTTACGACAAACAAAAAAGAAAGAAAGAAAGAAAGAAGAAAATAAAACCTTATCTGCGTTATCTGTAGCTTTTTCTTTACTTCTTGCAACGGAGTCTTGTAACTTGTTAGAATAAACAGACACCACATCTATATCATTCTACGTAACAAGTGTTCTGTATATAGTGTATACAGTTCAAGCCCAAGCCCTAGAATGCCTTTTCGAAAAGTAAGGCATTAAAGTCGACGAATCCGCGAACCGTCATGATTTATTCACGCCCCCAGGGGCTGTGAAAGGTTTAGTAGGAAATGAACCACGCACTTCTTTCAGTGTCTTAAACTATATATAACGTAGCAAAACATCAAGGATGAGGCGCCATTTATAGGATTCCCCTATTTTTCCCTCGATATCCCAGAGACTGTAGTGCATGTAAAGAAGTACAACACAGTTACAGGCTTGTAGATTCTGGGTTGTACCTCTTGACACCACACTCACTAGCCATGTGTTAATATATCCTCTTGGTGTTCGTCATGGTGCTGCCGGCACCAAACCCACTCGGTACACTCGAAAGCACCGGCAAGTAGGAGCGGTGTGAGCAACTTCATCACTGGGAATATCGGAGGTCCAAAACGTGGAGGTGAGGCAGGGCAGGTGTGAACTTGACAGGTGGTGGGGTGAGGGCTTCACAACTCACCGTCAGGGGAAGCAGAGCGCTCCGAGTTCCTTCCAGCAAATCGGCGCTGGTGCGTGCCACTGGACCCCGCCAGGGGCACAGCGGCCGGGTCCTGGCTGCGCGACGACATGTTACGGCGCTCCTCCGCCGCACATCATACCGTCCACCGCACACCGTCCTGCTTTAGCAGCGGGGAGACCCACCGTGAGCGCGCCCGCAGGTCCCCATGGCGGCGCACGACGCAGCGGCTCAAGACCAACCTCGGCGCTGACACCGCGCGCACCGGGCTCCAATAGAGCGCACGCGCCAGAGCATGCGCTTTTTCTCTCGTCTCGTTCCACGCGACGACGGGGAAAATTTCGGGGGAGGCACGCGCAATGGCGGCGGGACCCTCTAGGCGGACCCGTCCCTAGAACGCTGTCTTCGACCCACAATAATGACTTCCTGGATCTGCGATGCTTGGCCGTGACATGCTCGCTTCCTTGGCTTCATCCCATGTTCTCCTTACTCTCAGGGCGAAAATAGTTTCATTCATAAAGTCAGGAAGGTTTCAAAGGCTACTGAACTGCAACGCTTGCTTCACCCTAATGTTCCCGTGGCTTCTCAGCGTTTTACTCTCAAACTGTATAAAACGCGTTCTCATATGTCATTAACCTCTTGAATGCCTGTTAGTTCTAATTTAACTGTTGTGCATAAAGCTGGCATTCATCGATGTCAACTCAGCTTGTATGGCAACTTAAATTTTACTTCCCCTCTACCTTCTTATTTTTTTCACAGACACCTTTATTTAGCTGCCAATTTCTTTTGCAAAATGTCCCGGGGCGTGTTCGGCAATGAGCCATTCGTGAAAGAAAAACGGGTTTAATGTTTACAGCAGAAATCACGGAAAAGAAAAAAGGAGCCTACTTTTCATTATGTTTCATTCGAATCGCAATTCTATACAGACTGTTAATCTGGAGCACCGCAAGACTTCCCACCCTTCGATGGTTATCGTGATTGATTTTCTTTTCAGCTCTGGCTGCTCCAGATTTTATTTTTTCTTCTTCTTTGTTTTCTTTTCTTATCGGCTTTTTTCTTCCCGCAGAGTTCAAGTCATTTACAAGACAGTTATGGGAGAAGCAGCTTCTCTCTTTTGTATACGACTGCTAATACGGGTTCCCTTCCGCAGTGCAGACGCCTCTGAATGGAACTGAAGCTAGCGGAAGTTTAAGGCAGCCGCATTCGTCCGCACAACACTTCTTGGTCTACGCTGCTGTACAAAGGCGAACTTGTATTCACAGAAAGAGAAAGAAGATCGTGTCAGGGGACAGAAGAGAGGGGAAAATAATATAGCGATTTCAGCATATACAATAGGGATCTTTCAGCAACAATAGATCATTATAATGATGATGATGGTATTGGTGTTTCATCGCGCCTTGTGCAGTGCCCAGTCACGGCGTCATAGTTGGAATGGCTTCGCCTGAGTACTTCTCGTGTGTCTGTCTTTTGTCCCAGCGCATCTCAGCTCTCTCACTATCCTTCGCAGTAAAATTAATCGGAAGTCAAGGCCTACGCGCACTACTGAACCACGCCTTCCAATTTCGAGGTGGAAGCCACAAGGACACAGTAGGAAGAAAGCCAATAATCTGCGTTAGATACGAGAAAAGAAAGCACCCCAGAGATCCCTTTCTCCGCCACTAACAGTAGGAGGAACAAGAGCACGTACGAAGCATTCGTCGTTTCGCGAAAGCTTGGTGTGTATTGTCAACTGAAACAAGAGGAACGCAATGCCGGAAGCGCGTCGTCCTCTCGCCAAACACTATCGTCCAGCTCTCCACCGCATATAATGTATATTATTTTATCCCCGCCTCAGTGAGAGGAAACCATTCTCAGCGACATTCCTAGTAGGGTGTGATCTATGCACATACTAAGAGTGAGATGGCTATACATTAGATAGACATTACGGTACATTCCCGCACGAGTGAGACCCTATATTGCCTTCCAGAAAATAATAAGACAGCGCAATCCGTTCGTACAGCGCTCGAGGTCCACCGTTATCCGACTTGCTCGGAAGCGCTGTAACCAAAGTCCCTATGGAGTCATAAAAACGCGGAAAAGGCAGTCGAGCCGTTGGCTTACACCACTGCTGTGAGGACAATATCAGTTGTTCTTAGTACATTGCTCTACCTTATGGATAGATCAATGAAAACCTTTCGTCTTGTGTAATGCCAGAGGGTGATCCATCTGATTGGTACCCTTTAAGGATAGTGTTACAATTGGGAAGCTTGTTAGCTGTCGAGAACATAGCGTACATTTGTCGACTTGAAATAACCGAACGCTGTATTTCTACCTCTGCATGGGAAAGACCAAATCGAAATGTCATATGGTTACAAAATAAGACGTTTTAGGACAAAGCCATCTAGGGTCTCACCTTGTTCCTATACGAAGGTTGAAGTATACATGGTGTGTGAAGAAACGGCAACATCGGCAATGTAGAATGCGACAATGGTGGCTTGATGCCGACCTGCGTCAGCAAGTCAGCATTCAACCTACAGAAGGAAGAGAAAGAAACTTTGTTGTTGTTGCTGGTATAAAAAATAGTGCGTACATGTTGGTCCCTATAGCGGGGACTAGCTACTCCAGAGCTTCTGATGCACCAGCTAATGCTGGAGCGCAACAAATAAATAAATAAGGAAAATAGTAAAAACAAGAATGTCTCTCAAAATTACAGACATCAAGAAACCTTATCTGTGTTTGTTTTATTAACATTCACTGTACAATCTCGTAGACGGTTTAAAAGGCCCGTGACATCTCGCGGGTCAACTACTTCATTTTCATTTGCAGGGAAAGTCCTGAAGGCAATATATGACAGGCATCAATCTTACCGCTGGAAACGCCACCATTGTTATTTAATTCAGCTTCGAAAATGTATTTCCTCTCGCCGAATGCTTATTCGTGGAAGCCGCCATATTCTAGCGGAAATGCGTAACCCTACCCGTTGAACGCAAACTAGTTCGTGACTCTTGTTACGAATTTCTGGCTACTGGTGACTTGAGGGCGAGAATCACCTGTAGGTTAATTGTCGAAAAGTTTAGTAACACCAGTAAAAGAGTCAATGGCTCTAATTAGTCAGAAACCGGAGTTCATCAAAATTATTTGACAAAATACAAATGAATTTAAATGATATGCTAACCGGCATGGCAGTACCACGTTATGCCGTCAGGGGGACAAGTGGGCCAAAGTAGCGTTGACGTCACAGCCTTCCTCCTCCGGAGGTCAAGCAGCAGCCGCTCAGCGTGTTGCGGAGCGCTTCGTTTAAAAAGAAACAACCCGGGCAATCGTTGCGAAACTTTGCAGGAATCTTTTATATTTTATCCCCTTCAATATTCAAACAAAAAATCTCCAAGAAAAAGTTAATGTCTCGAGAACCTTAAAGCAGCAGTCGCTCCTGAACAGAAACCATCGTATACGTTTTTTGTTTGTTTTTTTAGTTAAAATTTATACTTTACACATTCTGGCATACGTAAGGCCACGTCACTACTTTGGAGGCTGCACCCTGACAATGGGGTCGGTGAAATAGAGAATCAGCGGAAATAGTGATGAGTACTGTTGCTGCTATCGTTACGCAAGAGATACCGTATGAAACTCACAGTCGAACATAGACGGCCTAAACTTCTGTTGCTGGTTTGCGCTCTGTGTCTGTGTATCATCCTTCTCGTCACCCAAACTCAGGCTTTTTACACTATAGATTTCGTCTAGCAGCTCGCCTGTGTATATGCTATTTTATAAACGACCTATAACATTACCACTGGGAATGTCAAGTATATACCTCGTGAACAGGTCACTATTCATAGGTGACTTGCGCAACAGCTATACTTACGCAGTGAGCGGTAAGTTGCGCCGACCTATAAAGTTCCACCACCCACATCACAAACTCGAATCAATAACAAGAACAGCGAGATTTAATAATGGTGTTGATATATGCTTTCTCCTTTCTATCAGTTGAACGCTACCTTATTGCTCAGTAGTCAGTCCTAACTTATAAAGACGAACGGACGCGATAGTATAGTGTTGGCGTAATGTCACGAAAGGGTAGGGGGTATGAAGTGTTTCGTTCTCTGCATGACTGTATTACCTTTCGAATGGCAATAGAGGGGTCTTTTTCTATGTGTGTTCTTTCCGTTTCTCCATCGCTTGTGCACAGCCCGTCATTTTACGACCGCCTCTACGTTATCCTCGTCATCTAGGAAGAAAGGAAAGACACGATAACACACGGGGGAAAAAAATGAATATATGATTCCATTATCGCGAGCCAGACGAGCCCTTCCGTTGAATGCGAATGGTGTCATCGGTTGGAATGTCAATGCCCGGTTGCATTGAACGCATCTGAACGAAAAAGACGAGCATTAAAACTTTATTCAGTGTTTCTCTAATTGCATACTGACATGTTATTCGATTCGTATTCCATATTTGAGACATTCAAATTACGCTAGTAAGCGCACAGAATCATGAAGATTCAGCCCATACCATTTCAAACGAATGGCAGATTTCTTCAGCAACCCGACTGGGTTACGCCTGAGCACTGCAGGTTATACAGAACAGCTGTACATTCCAGAGTAGAGCGTATCTTCCTGCTCTGTCATTCATATTTATAGCGGCAGTACGCATACTCTGCCTCACATAGAAATTTGTTATTCAATAACGCCGAAAGGGTGAAACGCGAACAGGTCACAAGTCAGATCTGCAGCATTACATTTGCGAGTAAACAATTCTCTGTCGCTGCCTGTAACACCCGTACGTAAACAATTTCTGATCAAACGTCGTTGGTGCCGATTTTGTCATAGTTATAGTACACAAGGTTTCGAGCCCTTCGGCTTTGTTACTTTCACAGCTGGGGCAATATTTGATAGACAGGATTACGCATCGATTGCTAACATCCATGACGGCATATCTGATTTTTCATTCAATAATGTTATCCATGCATTCCAATCATATCAGACTTCCTGACTGACACAAACGCATGCTTCGAGCTGTCATACTGGCTCTCTAGCGGATATCGTATTGAAGAAAGAAATCGTTTAACGAATTCATATATTTTTGGAACAACTGAGGTAGCACAATTTGTAGGCGTCAATTCGTAACGCTACACTATAACAAGTTCTGGCACGAGTACATGCCCATTACAGTCACCAAAACGTGATGTCCAGTGCTAGTGGTGACTGTTCCAGTACATAATGCTACAGATAAGGGCCAAACAGTTCCCACACGACAAGTACACATTTTGCCCTGTGTATTTAATTTTTACTCATATTGATACGTTTAGAAGGAGACAGAGACAGACACAAAGCCCTGTAGGCAGAGTCTCTTACAAAACGAACAGCCACAGATGTGCGAATCACTTACTCGAGCGATGACCATTACCATCACGTGCGCGTCAACGTCAACATGTCGGCAAAAGTGCGGTTCAACCTCTCAATGAGGCCGTTATACAGTGGGGGGTATCGGACGCCGACCAGGCCGTACTACCGTCGTTCGAGAGGGGGTCAGGTGTCACCGCTGCGTAGAATACGAAAGGAATACAACTGTTGGTGAATACAGTTATCGTTAAGCTTCTGAATCTCCCCTTCTGTGCGAGACCGTCGGTGAGAGACAATCAATAAATGAAAGCAGAAAAAAAAATTGTTTCAAGAGTCACCCCATTTTGTCTGATCGATTCACCCAATATACCCCAAGAGCAAAACCTCAGGTCTAACCCGATTTTTTCGTGGCTGTGGTATCTGATTTGGTTATCGTAAAGCGAGCGTCACCGGTTGCTTGCAAGTTCTGAGGTGAAGCTCCCTTGGCGACTAGCAACATTCAAGCAAAGACGTTCCAAAAGAAACACACACACATATACAGGAAACTGAACTGCAACTGAACCGTTGTTTACATTCGATCCGGAACGGTACCGTCACCGTCATAGGATTCTGACAAAAGGAAACAAATAAAAAAGAAAAACGGAGCAGCAGCATCCGATCCTCTTCCTGCGCTTAATTCTTCCTGAGCTTAATCCTTGCTTGTGCTTTTGTTACAGATTTGCACAATATTGCACCATATAGAGGATATATTCTGTATAACAAAGTACGCTGTGTATGCATGCCTGCCGGGTATATTCCGTGCAAGATCCAGTATACTGTAGTGACTGTTCCATCTGTAAAGCACTCTCCATGCAAAAGTGTTTGTAAACAGAATACCACGCACTAAAGGGTTTGCGGCTTAGGACACGTGATTTACACCAGAAAGGTGTAATGAAATTTACTGTGGTATTTCCCATCCAAAGACGACCATACTCGTTGAGCAATTGTGAAAAAGAAGCAACAAAGTTTGTATTCGTTTTTACGAAAGCGCTAAAGGAATTTACGCCATAAATCAGGTTATATGTAACAGTATACGCAGAACAGGGCAAAATACAAATGATGCCTACGATATTGAAAGGCAATCTTTATGGATTTCATGATACACTTGTGCACGGCTAAGTGCTAAACGAACTGATGAACCTTCCCTAAAAGGCAACAGAGTTCTCTCATCTGTATCTCATTTACAATTGCTGCGCAAATTAGCGCCAGAAAGTTCCTCAAAGACAGCTTGTAAAGTTTTTTGTTTGTATGTTCATCTTTATGGCGGACACTTCACAGCGACGGCCACGTGGTGCACTCTCCATGCATCGTCAACTTCCCTACTCCGAGGGCGTCAGCACCACTTCAAAAATAAAACGTGCCTTAAAAAATAAATAAATGAATAAAAAAATGATTTGGCAACGGCCGGGTTACATCGGAGTCAATACAATCGCGAGAAATGTCCCTTGCCTCCTTGAATCTCTCAACTTCCCTTCGCTGTTTCTCACATGAAGATTCGACTGGAGAACACGCTCAGCATTTGACGACAAAAAAGGCCTGCCAAATGGTTGCTCTTGTGTAACCCGTTGTAAGTTGTAGCTGAAAGCAAAGCGGAGTTTAAAGGTACTGTAAAGCAGAACAAAGATATTTCATTTTGAGCTGTATATTTTGAGGACGTTGTAAATATTGCTTGCACAGCAAAGCATACGCGTAAAAACTGGTTCTAAATATTTCTAATTTGTTGCGAAATGCGTGTTAAAACGCATCCGAGCGACGCCTAGTGTTGAAACCCTCCATTTCGGCAGGAAACATCGTTCACATGCGTCCCTTATTTTTGGTTGTGATTTCTTGCGTTTTTCTGTCTCTGGGATGTATTGAAACAATGTAATCGCGGCTATTTCACGCGCAAAACGATTTTTGGCAAAGAATAAGGCACAAATAAAAGATCATGATCATTAAAATTATGCTTGGCTAGTTCGTTATTACAAATGAGGCCCAACTGGAGCTCACTGCTATCGCTATCACGTCTGTTCCTCGCCAGGCTTAGCGTGCCGCTTTTGCCGGTGCCAGGTTGTAGACTTAGGTTGGAAGTCGCACATTGTTCACATATGTGAGAGATGCCCTGGTGTGTAAAGAGTCGAACGGAGGTTTCGATTTTCGATTACGAGTAGCGAATGCAGATGTTATGTTGTGTTGACACCAGGGAGAAGTTATATACCGGTCTTCACAGACAGAGTGTTATCCACGATATTTAATATCACATTTCCAAAAACCCTAGATGAGCATTTTGCGTAAAAATTTGTTGCCAAAATTTATGTCGCGGAAACACCTCCTACGCGCGTCTCCTAGCGGTGCAACAAGAAGAAAAATCTCACTTTTCTAGTAGTCGTAGCTGCATCAATAGCATACGCCGATGCGACTATTGCGAACCTCGGCGAACCTGACCGGACATTTGAAAATTCGCCAAACTTGTAGAATCTGTAGTAGTATATGAGAGTTTCCTTGCAAGTTCAACTCAGTTTCGAGGAAAGGTCGGGACATTTCTAGACAGGATTAGCGGCAGGGAGTTTTTGATACGCGAAAATCGCGTCGTAAAAAACAAATGCGAGTACACAAAATTAACATTCGATTTCTCCTTTAACAACAAAAAAAAAATACATAAATTAAAAGCGTTCACGCTAAGATGAGTGGTCGCCTGCTTGTCATGTAGAGTATCAGGAACACAAGGTTGATCTCATTGCATCTGCTAGTCTCATATAGGCCACTTCTCACAGGTTGATGAACAAAGCATAGAAAGAATAATGTAAACCGCCTCTGCCATGCACAGCTAGCATGTTTATTGTACGGGGTCCGCATTAGGCTCTTGAAGAAGTAAGCCGCTTGCAAGAGCTATCTCGTCTGACAATCCTCTACGGGGCTGAACTCCACATACAAAACGGCGTCACAAATGCGATTCACGAGTCTGTTCCTGGAATAGCGTGGATTACAATAACCCCAACGAGCCCTCAAACGTTTACGCAACTGCATCGTAACGCTAGCGGCAACACCCATTGCACCATTGCTGGGCCATACAAGATAGCGTCGTCAGAATCTCCCTCACTCAAACAAACGAACAAACTAGAAGCGGAAATTCCCCGCTCCGACAGCCCTCCAGAGCGTCAGCTTTGCAAACGCATCAGGATTCCAATCTGTTGGACATGCTGGTGTGCATGATGAGGCAGACAACAAGCTATGGACATCCATCTCACGCTCCGGCTCAACACGGAGAAAGTACAAAATAACACGGGGATAATGGACATACATACCTGGTACATGTACCAGGACGCAATGTTATGTTGTATAACTATCCGAGAGAGTTCCGAGTTTTCATCAGTTGACCATCGTCCCCAGACTTCTATAAACGACCACTGTCTTTTGGATTCACTTTACAATGCAGAACATACATAGTTGTAGCTCGTAGGAAAGTACAGAAGTGGAAACGGACACCGCATCAGCTCCCCCGAACTTTCGCTGCGAATCCTACTGACTCCTGCACATCCAGCCATTACTGCACACTTCGTTTTCTTCCTCCCGGCGACAAGACTTCTCCATACCCTGCAACTATATACCTAGCCACCTTACCAACTACTTCCCTTCATGACATTCATCAGTCAACTTCTAATGTCTCTGCAAGGTGACCATTGTTGGGCTGACATTTCCTTCCTCATAATCCATAAACATATTCCCCCCGCCAACGGACATAGACACGGCGAACAACATCGGGCCCCTCATTCACTCGTGCACCCAAAAAAGGGGGCCTGTTACACCTTTTGTCCGACATATAGCAAAGTAATTCATGGGATACGAAAAGCATCAATATAGACGCCGACTGGGATAAGACGCCAATGCTCGATTCATGAACAGTAAATGTTCACGTTCGAATCATTCATAAATCGATTTCATAAAACGTGGGCAAAATACGAGAAAGTGTTCCGCGTGGCATCGCTCATAGAACGAAATGTTCATACGCCACTGTTCATAAATCGAGGGCTAGCGTTATACTTAAGATGTGAATAGCACAAGTCCCGATCTAGAATCACGAGCCTTGCGGTGTGTTCATATCGCACGTCGCCGAAGAGGGCGTAGTCGTTATATCATGGAATGAACTGGTGGAGAGAGTTGCCTATGAGCACTGCAGAAGGCACTTACAAGACCTCTGGGCGGTTTCTCTCAGCTGAAACAAAGCCACGCACCACGACGCAGCCTCTGGAGGTGACACCCGAAAAATGGGCCGACCTCGGCTCAGAGTAGTCCAGACTGATAATTGAAGAAAGACGCAACCACCACCATCACTAAAGGTCACAGCGAAATAACTTAGTGTGAGAGACAAGGATAGACTACCAGGCACGTGATGACTTCCCATACGACTGGCTGCCAGAAGAGAGCAAAAAAGTAAACATACGAGTAGGTTGCAATACAACGAACGGTTACCACCCATAACTGGGAGGCTGTGTTGATAGGTACACCTCCATATTAGAAGCTCCAGCTTAACATGGGTGTGCATCACGCCGTGGCTTTTTGTCCAGCACTTCATAATGCCTTATGATCGTTTGAGGCAACACAAAGCTTACGCAAGGTTACCCTGTGTATGGGTGTACACAGATACACAACATATAAGCTACATGATCATGAACATCACGTACAGAACCACTCATGGATAAATCCTACATACACTTGTCATTTACACATGCTAAATAATGTGTAAGAAAAACAGCATGTGTCACATACATCGGCCACGATCCTGGTATATTCGGAAATGCACGTTTCCGCTGGTATTCGATCGATACCGAGCGCTTATTTTGCCTTGTTGCCTTTTTCTTGATTTGCCTCCTTGCCTGTTTTGCAAAAAGTCCTGTTTCAGATTACAGAAACGAGAGGCGCGGCCGCGAATCACGAGATGCCTGCGGTGCGCCGATTTAAAGAGGCTGTACGCCTACATGCTGGAAAGGCACAAAACTAATATTCCTTGCCGCGCTATTTTCGACTCAAGTTTGTTCTTTTCTATGGGCGCGAATTGACCTGCATTCAACGGGCAGCGTAGATATAGCATGCTGCATTGAAAAGGGTATGAAGTCTTGCTCTTAAATCGAGCCCTATACACTCATTGCTCCGTGGGCATCTCTTATTCACTCGACTGAACGCATATTATCTAATTAGTTGAGACTGAGTACACCAGCCGAGATAACCTATCTACTTTTTGTACAACAGTTACTACCTATTAATTTATACAACAGTTCAAAGCGATATAAAGCGAAAGGAAGCTTCTAACGGGAGTTCTACTGCCTTTAAATTCTAATTTATTTTTAATATGAAGTACTTTTTATTTAAAAAACGATTACCAAGTCTGCTACGATAACATCTCTGTCATTTTGAGTTGGGCACGCGTCGATGTCTAAGAAGCAGGTATTTTTAAAGGCCTTTCAATGTCGCTGAACAACGAAGAGAAAATCAGAAATCCTGTGGAGGACAAGTTAAGGGGCAAAATGCCTCAGGTTAGAAGCGGCCAATATTTCGCAGAGACTATTCTTCTTCTGGATTGTTTTGTGTTCCAAATGCACGGGTACCCCGTCGGCACTCCACACTACAGTTCATTACTCAACACCAACGCGATAAGAGAGCGTTTGTTGTGGAAGCAATGTGTTCCTTCGCCGCAGGCACGCTGGGAGGTGTAAGCAGCGCTCCTTGGCCAAAGAAGGGACCTTGTAGGGGGCCTCGTACTTGCCATTTCATTTTTGATGAGTTCCTCTCGTAAGAAATACCCCGCCCAGCTATGTATGTGTGTGTGCAGCGACATCGTCAGCATGAATAATGAATGCCTCAACAACGCGTTGTCCTCCGCCTGGCCAGCCGCCACATTACATGCACAGTGACGTTTGAGTCTCATTAGAGCACACCGAAGGTGGTTGCACGCCATACGGTTCATATTGAGACAACGATACACGGTGCTGTGCCCAGACCTCAACGCCGCGTATAAGCGAAAGCAAAGCACTTCAACAACAACAAAAGTCATAGATGATGATGATGCTGCTGATGTGGGGAGTTTCACCAGTCCTCGTTCGGTATCCTGCCCCATTACGGGGTATGAGCCAGTGAGGGTGAAATTAAGTATGAATGATGAACAGGGCTGACTTTCAACTCGGTAGGTCTTGGCGGCCTCAATCGTCTACAAGGAACTAAGTAGCCCGGTGTTAGTGACGAATTTGATGAAGTGTTGACGCGCCTGTCGATGTTCTGCAATGCACGTGCAGGTTCCTACAAGTGCTTCCAGTGTAAAGGACTTTGTGTTAATCTTGTTTAACTGTGTTCGAAGCCTCTCTCTTTCGGTTGTGTACACAGTTCATGAGAACATGATGGATGTTAGCCACGACACCGCAGTCCGAGCACATGCTGGACGCGCTGCGACCAATCATGTGCCCGAATTGCGACGTGAATGCAACGTTGAGGAGAAGCCTGTGATGGAAGGAGGTTAACGAGCGTAGCAGCCCGTCGTGGATACGAAAAGAGAGCGCAGTGCTCATCGAACACATAAGTGATCAGTTACTGATGTCCTGGCACCACTGTTGTTGAGCCAGTGGTTTGATCATACTGAACAGAAATTTTTTTATACTTCCCTTGGGCAGTATAGTGGTTAGACGGGCCGCATCTGCTGCAGTATCGGCCTCTTTATTCCCTTTTATGCTGTGGTGAGCGAGGGTCCACTGCAAGAAGATACGATGACCTTTCTCACTGAGTGGATGGAGTTGTTAAGAAATGTCAGTGTCGGTCAGAGCTAAGGATCCTCTAATACCCATACGTTCAAGATATTTTAGGGCAGCCTTTGAGTCCATGTCTCTGCCACCCAGGATCGTGCAGCGCAGTTTGATATCTTCCGTAATAGCACTACTGCATGATGTTAAAGAGGTGCGATGCAATAGCCACCGACTATATGTCATTGACTCTGATGGTATTACAAGTGCAGCAGTCCGAGGTCGTAAAGCCATCAGTAAAGACTGCACTATGATCAACATATTTGCTCGTCATCATCTCCGGAGTCAATTGTTTGAGAACCGCTGTGGAGATAAGGTTCGTCTTGATCTGGAGCATATAATGAAATAGCCGGCATAAATAATGACCACAGGAGTGTTGAGGAATCAGGTGGCTTTGTTGTGAACCAGGGCACACTGGGTTCGGCCTTCGCTATGCAGAGATACAAATGGCTACGCTTGAGACAGATGAGAAGAGTGGGTGACGCAGGTATAAGTGCCGGGCGGTCTCTCTCAGAAGCCGGAGTTCTATAGTCATCTCACGGGCCTTAGCTGAAACCATCCACGAGTCAGCAGTCCTGGGTCCCCCGAGACAGGTCTGGAGGCTTCGTGCAAGTATGCACGACGCCGTTGGTCACAGGCAGAGGTAGACTTTGCGCTACAGACCTCCCTTGTCCCCAGTTGGCCATCGTACCACCTGCCGAAAGCCGTGATGAAGAGTGCAGTATCCCCCCAAGCTCACTTACAGCGAAGGTTATTGGAACAGAGCGCAATTTCAGATGAGTGTGACTCGGGAGATATAACACGAGGGAAAACATCGACAAAATAATGTGCTGAGTGTAGCGCAACGATAACGGTGCACGTTGCCGGGTAATGACGTTTTGGTTACAGAGATTGATGTGATCTAGTCCCTTTCAGTATATACATGCAAACTCATATACTGCAAGTGTTCCTATGCGGGAAATAAGCTAAAGTATGCAGTACTGAATAGTGCTGCAAGCAGATCAAAGAGAAAAATACCTTTTTTTTTTCTCTCTCTCTCACCCAGCTTAGTGAGTAAAAATTTGGACTCGTATATATAGTGAATAATATAGGCCCTGTTAACTCATAGTATCCATCATTCTCGCAAGTACTATTTTACTGAGATGATACTCAAGGGGCAAGTATCATCGTTTGCAGCCTCAATCATACTTTCGGATTGTGACTGGTCACCGTACTTAAATGACCGCACGTTACATTGACTGGAGTGTTGCTCTCGTCAGTTGGTGCTGGTTTGTGGAATTGATCTCATGTTGGGTATTATGTCATCAGGAGTATTGGATTCCACTTCATGTTTTAAGCGAGACTTATTTTTAAGCCCCTTTTTCAGCGAAACTATTTTGTTGACCTACGAGTAATACATAAACTCTGGAACAAAGTTCAGATATAACCCTCGCAAAATAACGTTTAAAATAGATCTGTATCGTTTCTGTTGTTGTTTGAGTATTCAGAATTAACAGTCAATCGAGTATCAGCGTAGAGAGAGTTACTGGAAATTTCCCAATATTACCGCTGAAAAAATAAACCCGTGGGGTGCGGTACACGAGCGTGTGTACGCGTGTGTATGCGTGCGCAAGCGCTCTGCAGAAATGCAGATTCCAAAGAGCACCAGCAAACACGCGATGTATGTTTCTTGCGAGTTCTCCAGGAGACAGCCCTCCGAGTACGATGTAGACATAGCCCTTTGCAGCAGGGGCAATGATTTGGAATTATCTGCTCAAAGAAAACCTGATAAAAAGTAATATGTTATCTTTTAACACATGAATGCAATGTGAAAGGAAAGGTCGCCTTACCTACAGGTAAAACAGCTGATATTGCACAGGTACGACAGTAAGATTTCGTTGAGACTCGCAAACCTTTTTCCTTTTTTTCTTTTTTACATTGAACTGAGTAGCACCGTCGGCGCCTCTCCCCGATGCCCCCATCTCAGAAAAAGAAGAAGAAGAAGCGGGTGCGGTCTGCCTGCCTACTTGGTGGCATGGTGCACCCCATCCCCCATCTCAGCCAACAGCATGTACGTGACAACCGTTAATAGAGGGAGGTGTCCAAACAATCAAGCGCTACAAACAAGTAATCACTGAAGGAGCGCACGAGAAATATGGCCTCCTTTCGAAATTGCGGCTGCTACCGACCTTAGGCAATTGGCTTCAACATCTGCTCCACGGTTATGCTGGATGTTTTCTTCGTACATTAGTTCAAACAATACCCATGTTTTTCTTTTACTATGTAGTACGGTGGAAGCGTAAAACCGACTTATCGGGCACAAACGTTACAGTGCCTGGGAGGTAACCACCACGCTTCAAGATATGGAACTTCCTGCGCAAAGACAGCTGGGAAGAAATGAAGTACTCATATCGTCTCGAAAATGTGTAAGAGTCGCAATTAACCGTCGGGCGACCGCCTTGAACACCGCTGGGCGAGCCTGCTGTGAGTGGGTACGAGTATAATGAAGTTTTTCATTTGATTTGATTTTAACAGATAAAAAAGATGTTGACTATATCAGTGAGCAAAATCGCCCGTGAAATATTCCTAGATAAAGCCTACTGAATGTTTTACCTTATAGCCACAAAATATAGAGTAGATTGCCATAAATACGTCCGTATGCAAACATATAGCTCTGAGAGCACGAAGGAACAATGACACTGACGAAAATGAAATTTACTGTGGCACAGGCACTCGAATTCAGGTGCCACAGATGTCAGGGAAGCCGATTATTACACAGCAAATCAAGAAAGGCTCCGCCGACGTGTGTTTGTGTGATGGACCGAGCATTCCCGACATGAAAGAAGCGGTACATGACTTCTGCCCCAGCACCTGAGACAAAATGGCTTTTTCGTGAATTTGTTCAGAATGTGCCTATTTCGAAAGACGCTGCAAAAGGGTCGTAAAACTACGCTGTATTTTTGATAGCCTAATTATTTTAAACGAGACCGTTATTGCAACACAAGGAGCCTTTTTAAATTGCTCATTCATTTCTGGGAACGCAAAGAAAGGAGCGTTCTCAGTGGCATTGATGAAAAAACCAGAGACTAGAAAAACATGTGGGCATCCTCAAGACTGATTGAAACTAGGGACTGATGTGGTGTCGTATGCATTATTCCTCCCGGTATTACTAAAAAGGACATTCAAGAGGCTATAAGAAAGGATCCTGCACTGTGTCACATTCCCGAACTCACAGAAAAAGATTCGTGGCCATGGGGATCCCCAGGACGTTATTGTCTATCGAAGTTGCCGAAATGAGCCGTCTGCGATGGATGGATGCCCGGGGAGATCGCATCACGTTGCCTCACTTCCTGACGGATCGCGCGCTGTCAATTGCCAACGAGACGCATCCTGGCATTGTCCGTACTAAACAGCGCTTGAAGTCTACTGGTGGCCAGGTATGGCAGTCGAGCGCGTGGTTCGTTCCCGTCCCATTTGTCGATCGTCAGAAAAGTCTGCTAGTACTGTATCGCAACCTATGCACCCGGTACGGTTCCCCAAAGCTGCATGGTCCAAACTGGGACTCCGACATCGTAGGACCGTTCGAGCAAAATCAACTTCAGTGTCGCTACGCTGTCACCGTGGTAGACTGCTTCAGAAAATGGCCAGAAGTCTCTTTTGCATCGTCGGTAACGACCACAACTGTGATCACAGTTCAACGACACGTTTTAAGCCATGAGGGATTTCGGGACGAAATAGTCACGGATAACGGACCACAATTTGTTTCGAAAGAATTTGGAGACTTCCTTCAAAAACGTGGAATCCATCACACGCTAATCTCACTCTGCTATCCCCAAGCAAACGGGCAGGTGGAACGATTTAATTGTGTGTTTAAAGACATGTTTCAGGTTGCACTGCTTGAAGGGAAGGCTGTACCATCAGCAATTCCTGATCAGCTAACCGTCTACCGCTTGACGCCGCGTGGTACAACAGGAGTTTCACTTACAGTTCTCCTACACGGTAGACACATGCGCACACGACTCCAATCAAGAAGCCTTTCGGTGGCACTACCTCCAATAGACCCAACATTTGTACACCAGCACGTTATGTCGAAGCAGATGAAGCAGAAGGCGTACACAGATGTTCAACGTCATGCACATTGAGTTCAGTTCCATATATAGGAAAGTATGTTAGAGTGCGCCTTCCAGGACGACAACGCAAATGTCACAGCGAGTTCTCGAAGCCACTCAGAATTACCGCTGCACGTGGACCGCTGTCGTACCTCCTAGAAGACGGAAAAACGTGGCATCCATCAAAGTTTGCACGAGTCCAAGATCCACTTCTCGTCCCTACGCAATCCGGCTACGACGAACCTGTAGCAAGTGATTTTTGGCGGACTTTTGACACACCAGATAGAGTGTCATCGTCTCCAACCAGTTCAGGACCACCTACATATCAACAATACACCGCCGACAGATCCGTGGCCCTACGACGTTCAACAAGGAAACGTGCCCCTCCAGTACGCTACCCAGACGTAGAGCTTGTGGTGGATACCCACTCACAAAAGTAGCTCTTTCTCTCCTCTTCATGTTTTGTGATACTTAGGACACACAGCACAGGATGCACAGTGATTCCTTTGAAGAGGGGGGGGGGATGTGTGGTGTCGTGAGAATCATCATGAACATCGGGCACGAATGAGAAGGATAAAGTAAAGAATGGAACAGGATGGACGGTATCAGTTTTCATAGGGTTACGTACAACACTACAACTGAGAGACTAGGGAACCACGAGGACACACACGTTTTCCTAGGCTCGGGGTCCTCTGCTTCCCTATGTCTCTAGGGGGGGTATACAATAGGGTTGTTTACCTCACGGGTTGGGACCTCACTAAAAAGTGAGGTCGCATACTGGATATGGTGCGTTCTAGACCGACTTCAAGGGGAACCATGCTGATATACGTTTGCAAAGTCTGAGGGAAACCCAGGAAAAACCAAAAACAGCACAGCCGGCGGTAGGATTTGAGCTCAGCACCTCCCAGTCTAGAGCACGAATGAGTAAAGTCTTAGCGCACTCGGGCATGCCCCTGGTGCGCCTACAGTGAGTCTACAGACCATTTGAGTTTTTTTTTTTTTTTTTTGCATTTCTTAATGTTTCCTGTTCAGAAATACCGCTGCATTTTTAGCCCTTTTACAGACTTGCAATAAGGTAGTGAAATGCTGCTCACAAAACGCCTTTTCGGGAAGGTTAATTTGGTAGCAGTATGTGTATGTAACATGCTAAAACTCCGGATCACTTGACGTCATGCTCTGTTTAACCGGCTCTTTAAATGAAAATGAGCATGGCAATGGCAAAGAGCAAATGATAAAGTATCTGCAGCTGTATTATATTCCCATGTCTATTTACTTCTTACAACCAATGGAAGCTTCGGAGATTTAGAGGATCAATAAAATATCGCCTGTGTTTGAGCATTAGGAGTCGTTTCCCAACTAAGTCTATTTTCTTCTTTTTTTTTTTTTTTTTTTTCAGAAGTCTGCCGCATAAAACCTGTTAGCTCGGGTGTCTAACGATTGGGTATACTCCTTATCACCATAGCACAACCCCCTCCTGAAGATTCCAGATAAACACGGTCACCATGGCGTCTACTTCCCGCGTTCGGGAAGCTCTTTCCGCACTGTGATTGAACCACAGAAAGCCATTTTTCCTGACTGGCTGAAATCTACCATCTCCAATAAAAGCACGGAATGCGTTAAAGGGACGGTCTCGTACCCGATGACCTGTTTAAGACCTACGCCATTGGAATCGCCATTGTCGAAAATGGCACACTGCGATTTTTTTCGACATAAACGCCGCAGATATTAAGTGAAACGAATTAAATTGATACGACAATAATACCCCGCTGTGATCACGCGCGCAAGCCAATCACATGGGCGGGAGACTCTGCATTTCCCGCCACTTCCTGCTGACGTCGCTCCATGACGTTTTTTTATGTAAGAAAGGAGGGAGAGGATAAAAACACGTGCGATGCGGTCTTACATTAGTCCTAGCGGTTCTCGTTTCACTAAAGTTTCGAAATCGACCTTTCTAAACGAGACTGTCCCTTTAATGTCCGTTAAAGAGACGACAGAACAGAAACACTCCGCACGGACATTACACGACTTCCTTTCTTTCGAAAGCTCAAGCGCGCAAAAAAATAATAATAATAAGGGGTGAGAACTGGCTCGTTGTTTTCGCTTAGGCCAGAAACAGATAAGAAACCCGATAATCTCAACACAAGCAGCTTTGCTGAAGGAGTACGAAGTCATTCTAGTCAACAACACTCTTACGACGTAGTTCGGAGGACACAGTCTTAAAACAGGTCTAAGTTGCTACGGTAATTGGGTAACAACATGAAATACAATGATCATTTGCGAAATATGTACGTTTGGCTTACCTCGAAGTCTGCGTTCTTCGCGTTCTATAACTGTCTATATGTATTAGACAGGCATGCACAGACGTATAGTGCTTAATTTTCACAGTTCGCTTCACGGCACTCACAAATAAGACTCAAACTGCTTCTTTTCGAGCTGTTTCCCTGACAGGCGCGTTCAACTGAAACGCTGACGCGTCCTAACGTAGCCACAGAAGCCGGTTCGCGCATGAAAGATAAGCGAGGAGGGACGTAGTAACTCATGTTCGGGGGGACGCTGGTATCGGGAAGTCGCCGACCTGATTAAAATGATGATATATCATGATACCTTGTATAACAGTACGGCGTGTGTTGCTCCAGAGGGGTGAGGATTACTTTGCTTGCTGCTCTCTCTTGCCGAGCGTGGCGTTCTGGCAGGAAAGCTAGACAGGCAATGCCTCTCGGGTCACGGTCTGCACTCGGGTGGCAAAGCAAAAGGCAGGCCCTATTCATGTATGGCAACGTCATGCGCGTGTTTACGAGTTGGGGTGTGTCAGCAAACTAAAGGCTCATCATACCGCAATAGACGAATGGTTATTTCAACACAGCACAAACAATGCATTCAATTCACGTAGTCAACACGTGTGCGTTCTATCTTGCTACAGATATAGTGTAAGATGTTTGCTTTTTATTAAGAGCGAAACATAGATATGTATGAGACAAAAAAAGCAAAACTCGATGAAAAAAAAAAGTTCATGCCCATTTTAGAAGAAGGCCTGCGCGACAAAAGTACATTAACTGCCATCAACTATGTGAGTTTTCCATTCTTTATTTACATTAAAGGTACCGTGTAGAGGGACCTCAAGGAGAACATAATTTCTCAACTTGTTGAACAAAATGGTGCTATGATACGTCTCTAGAGGCCTGCTGAGCACCTCCCATTCGCTTCAAGCCCATACTGTTATAGCACGTTAATGCGCACGCGTTGCCTCGTCATGATTCGTCTCCTTACACGTTGTTAAAGGAGCTGTAAAGTGAAATACAACCCCTATGCTGTTATATTCAAGGATGCAGTATATGCCTACGTGGTTACCGACACGACGTGTGAGCTCCAAATCTCCAATATATTTTATATAAGTAAATATTAAAAATTAGCTTTGGGCAGACCACAGCGCCACAAAACGTCTAAAAAGAGAAACTTGGTTTCGCCTCCCGGATTGGTGGACGGATATCACGTGATGACGTGTATCATACGAAATATTTAGGACAATTTCTATGTTACTGTTAAGCTTTACCTAAAAACTTAATAGCTATTATTTAACACCTTGCATTGCACACTTTCGAAAAACGGTCACACCCGATGTCTCCCACGCCCTATGTCCACCCCTCTACCTACTTTACCGTCGTCTGCTCTGGTTTGCTCTGTCCAACAGTCATTACTTGTCGTGATCATTCTTTGTGTCCCTTCCGGGAGAACTTTGCTCTCACCTCATTCTTTAGGATGCTTGGTGTACACTGCAATGTTCGAAGATGCAGCAACCGTGAACCTTTGACGACAGTGGTCATGTATCACAGAACTCCGGATCACGCAAATTAGAGGGCGGATTATTCTCATTGGACGGCGATGACGTCACACAGTGTTGAATGACCGCGCTTTCCTAGTTTGACGAGGCAATCACTGAAATTCGATTGCTATATCTTTCCCTTGTTTTTTTTTTTTTTCTATCTTCTTCTCTCTCTCTCCTTCTCTCATCCTATCATCAGAATACCAAAGGCTTCTTCGGAGCGGGTAATTTCCCCACTATCATCATCATCATTTAGTCGTCGTCGTCGATTGCTAAAAGAGTAATGGCCGTTGGAGTAATATAATTAGTATTTGAGACATCTATGGTATAAGCTTTCAAAGAATCATACAAGTTACAAGGGTACGGGATTCATTTTACAGTTACTTTACAGTTTCACTTTAAAATTAATATGTCTCCAAGCATCACAAGACTACTGGGAAAACTTTGGTACTTAGAACCCAGATATACACGTGTTCATGTTGCCGCATGACGTTTCACTAAGGGCATGCCCTTAGTGAACATGCAATCCGAACCCGAAGGCAATATAGTAGGTTGAATAGGCATGCTCCCTGACGTCTTTCTGCGCTGAATGCCTTGTCGCTCAGTCATTGGTTGGTTGGTGGTGAGAAAAAAAAAAAAAATCAGCTCCTTTTGTTCAGCCATAACTCCGTCAAGCACGCATCTTTCCGCGCAACGTTTTCAGGCTGTGCACATTACAATGATGCTTAAACTACACCGTTCAACTGGAGGGCAAGTGAAGCAATGATTTGGCAAATTAGGATGGGCTCCGTACTTAAAATAACCACTCGAGACCAACCTCTCCGCAACTTCCGATAACAAATCTTTCTCGCGGATCTTTCGATTTCTCTCCTCTACTTTGTATTTTGGTAATAAGTAACCGGATCACGTCATCACTGTACCACCCTCACGAAAAAGACAGCATTTTTCAGATATGAAATGTGATCTTTCATTATCTTTCTGTTTCAGATTCACCGTGAGCATACATGCGGGTGATTATAAGTTAAGACGATTTTGGAAAAGCATCACGACGACGTGAGAGCAGTTGTCACTTGTTGACAATTTCTTCCATGCTGTCAGCTATGGAGGTCATCTCATCAACACCTTGGCACAACCGTTGGAGCACCCGTGGGATGGCGCCAATGCCGTGCCGAGCTCCAGTGATGGCACATGCCATAGAGGCTATCGTGTCCGTGTCTCCACCACACGACACGGCAAAATACAGGCATCGAACGAATGGGCTGTCATGCTGCAAGAGGATGAAAATATGTGAGCGATGAAGGCACAGACCTGTCGACAAGAAATTGAATGATGACATCATAAAACAGCCGGACATTGTCTGCAAACTGCCAGTGACATGTCATGCGCCCTCGAAAAATTGCTACTGGTATATCGAGGTGCGCTTCACTTTTTTTAAATATACTATAAGCGCTAAGCTAACAAGTACAGAGCATACTGGTTAAGATAGATCATAGCCACAAAAAGAGACCATGCAGGGATTTAGTACCGGGTACCTTTTTGCATTTTTCGCCATGATCTCGCTCTATAAGTGTTGGTCTACTCATCAGCGCTCCCTTAGCTACAGGCCTAAACCATTCCAACCATAAGTCAATTTTTTAGGAACCGTGATGCTTTGAAAGTGTAGACAGAAAATTGTGAACGGTTCGGGTAATTCCGAATGAATGTGCAAAAGAAGTTGTCAGCGAAATACGCAATGGATTTCTCGAACTGAAATCTATTTAGCATACGATGGCGACTTAGTGAGGTCAGGGGCGGTAATGAGCGAAAAATATGGAAACGTATACGGCGACAAAATCCAATTAGGTTGGGCTCACGCCTGTGCATTTGCTGTTCTAACGGTAATACTTACATCCAGCGCGCAAAGCTGTCTTTGCGACCTCAGGAAACAGTAGATAGCTGCGGGGACTGAGCACTGCGCCGTGATGTCGTTGCCAATTTTCTTGGCGATTTCCGAAGGAGCTGGATCTTGCGTGGGATCGGTGAGGATTTTTCTGATCACCATCAGCTTATAGCAGAACGGCCTTTGGAAGTAACAAGTGAGAGATGCGTTTCAAATAGAGGATTTCACCATAGGTGAAAGTGTGAATGTAACTATCAGTCAGAGACAAACAGCGTACACTACATCAGGTCCAGATAAGGATCCCTCATGTTTGAAATGGCAACGTTCGTCAACAGGGAGTCAGTAAATAGAAATGAGGTGTGCTTATCAAAACCGCACACACTTCGGCAAGGTGTCGATATTAAATATATGTACATAATTTCATGGCCTACATGGACAATAAACCCTACCTAGCAGAGCATTTTGCGGATACCATTCCTCTAGCATACGCTTAGGGGGCGCTCCGGTAACGGCGCGCTTCTAACCTTCTAACGCACGACCAGGTAGTCACGTGGTGCTCTTTTAAATTTCGCGGGCTCTCTTTTCGGCCAGGAAAAAAGAAAACCGTTAAGGGTACAGCGTTAAGGACACCTTATTCGAAGATGTGTCAACTTACTCTACGACCAGTCAATTGACATTTTTGCTCTCAAGTCATTAATTAAAAAGTTTGTCAATTAATTTTAGTTAATTAGCTTATTAGCATAGATGAAGAAAAGGTTACTATCTGCTCAGGTGACACTTAACAACATGCATTTGCAACTTTTCTTTTCTTTTTTTTTTTTTTCCTTGTTAAAGTCCGGTGATCATTATCGCGGACACCCTGTATACTGTCATCCAGGAATGCGTCTGTCGCTCGAATGTATGCATTTTTTGTACAGACAACTTTTCGTATTTTACAGTAGGTACGTATTTTGCGTCAAGCGTGTTCTCCCATTTTGAGAACAAAGTGAAACAGAAGCTCATAAACAAACGTTTTACCAAATTCTAACCACGGCGTCCTTCAGGCAAGCAGGATCAGTGATAAACTGACGCCTTTGCTTCTCACATTTCATTTTGTTTTCTCACAAACTTCGATGTGCGCAGCTAAATGAACCTGATGACTCTCATGAAGACAACGCCTCTGCACTCCAAAGATAAGAGGCATAACGAGCCACTCTGGATTACGGACAATAGGGTCAATGGTCACCGCTGTACCTGTGCTGGCTTTACGCCAGCCCACATAAAGATAGAGAGGAAGTGCGTCTAGCTGCAATGGGCCAGACATACTTAAAGCCATCCGTGCCATCTTCCAGCTCATCCATGAATGTAAGCAGCTTATCAACGTAGCCAGTGACGTCCAACGGAATTTCAGGGTCACTTTTCAAGGCGAGGTAGATAGCCAGGGACTGGAGAATAGCGCCATTGTATCCATTCCTGTGGCTGTGCGTGAGTTGAGCTTGACTTCTCGCCACCTGAAAGCAAAAGTATACTTCTATAAAAGGGATAACTGTAACGACTCTTTTATTATTGGGTGCATACTTCGATCAACTTAGCGACGTTGCTCATGTAAAACAGTGCAACTGGAGCAACTCTCATAGAACCTCCATTTCCGTAGGACCCACGTCCACCAAACTGTTCCCTCGCAGGCTTATAAGGATCCTGATAATGTCTGTTCTTCAGCTTCCTGAACACGTCCCGAACTGCGTTGCCATATTCGCCAAAACATTCCTGGTTGTCGAAATATTCGGCCGTGAACCTGAATGGAAAAGTTATAGACTTTGATAACCTGCAAGCAATGAGCACTTCTTTTTCTCCCTTTCTGAATTTTCTTCTTTCTTTATTGGTTATTTTTTGTTTAAGAGAGCAAGTAATTTAGCGAGGAACGTGAAACGAGGCTTGCAATATTAAATAAAGCTTGAGCTCCGCCAACGAAGGGGCGAAGAGCAGTCACGAATATCCTGTCCGAAACAGAGCTATGTCTCCGTGGTTGCTCTTCGACTCCACGTCGCCTAAGCTCGGGTTTTTGATGTCATGGATTTCGTTCTCCAGTTCGCCTTTGTATTCTGCGAAACGAAACGTTTCGCACAACAAGTACAAGATCTAAAAGTCCCGTACCTCCTTGCCACATCCGCAGCATCAAATTCCTTTTTCTCGATCAGAGATCTTGCAAGGCAGAATGTCATAGCTGTGTCGTCCGTGTAATGGTATTCTCCCCGTCCTGGATGAGCTAATTAGAAAACAAAATGACAAGGGTCTTGATATGCTATTCGTAGCTGACAGAAACACGCAGACAAAACGAAGAACGAAAGCAAAATGGTTAGTACAATCGATTTTAATGTTTTTCGGGAAGGGCTCGCCAGCTTTCTCCACCACTAATGAATTGTATTGCTTATTAATATCGAAGAGTATTGCACTTCACATATTCATCGTTCCTTCACTGCTGTTTTCTAGCACCGACCACTATCCTGTGACGCCCAATAAGGGCACAGCACCGCACGCACTGGCGTATCATTCAAGTACACGTCTGCAAGAGATACCCCTAGTAGCACAATGTACTGAAAGTCGGGTGCAATAGGGGTGGTCGTCAGGTGGCTTATCTGTTTATCGCTGCCTCTCCTACATACAGCAAGCTGAAAAAGTAATCTTTATCAACCCGTATACCCATAACGCTCCTGACTTTCAGTACATTGTGCTACAAGGGATGCTTCGGGAAATAGTAATCACTGGCCCCAAACCAATCTGGTTATCTGTCATTGCGTATTTCTTGCAACTTTTTCGCAATGTGATGACTCAGGCAGGTACAGATAGGATCACACGGTATCAGATGTATGTTGTCACCACTGCCTGTCACTAATTCTCTGGACCCTAAATTCTCGTTTCATATGCCCCACGCCGAGTGCCACGCTCGTTATCATCCCTCCTTCACAAGCTTCGCCTCAACGTCGAATTCACGCCGCATTTCCTGCACATGACTGGACGCTGTGCATCCAGCTTGTGCACGGACTGCGGCGTCGTGGCTGACGTTCATCATGTCCTTATGAACTCTACCTCATACATAGGGTTCTTCATTTTCGGGTTTTATGAATTTTAAAATTCAGGGGGCAAAAATTGGGTGCAATTTTTTTGCAAAGAATTTGTGTCGATCGGAATTTGTGTCAATCGTGTGCTTCAGACCATGGTCTCAAGCATACGATTGGGAGGCTTCCGGTGAAACTGTTTCCTGCTGATACACACAGTGACACACTAATCGGTTCATAATTGCGTACACGACAACATAACAATTCTTGTGAGTATATTCACATAGGTACTTAGTACTTATTACATATTATGCATTGCTATTTTCCCTTGGGATTGCGTGGGAAAAAGTAGTGTACTTAAAGACAATCGTCAAACAAAATGATATCTTCCAGTGCTTAGGTTTGCTGAAAACCTTATGGATTCAACAAATCTAAGCAGTGGAAAATATCATCCTGTTTGACGGTTGGTGCAAAGTGCACTACTTTTTCCCACGCAAACCTAAGGGAAAATAACAGTGTAAATAACTGATTGCACGCGGAGTAATTCATCGTTCATTTGAGACCTCTTCGGATGGCAAGCAATCTGGCATGGTGCACGGATTTGCTCAAGGCCTCCAGGTAACAATCGGGTTCAACCCGATTCTTGGAAACCGCGTTCGGGATGCAAATATTGGGCATATTCGGGTTTTACCCGAAAACGGTAAACTACTCATATACCACGGAAAGGGAAAAGCTTCGAACACGGCCATACAGGATGAACAAAAAGCCCTTTACACTGGGAATGCTTTTGGGACCTTACACCAGCAATACTGAACATCGACAGGCTCTTCGACACCTCATGAAATTCATAACTAACATCGGGCTACTTGGCTCTCTGTAGACAACCAAGACCCACCGAGTTAAAAACCAGCCCTGATCATACTTAATTTCACTCATTTACTCACTTCACACACCGTGGTAATGGGGTAGGGTACCGCACCAGGAGTGGTGAATCTCCCCACATCATTATCATCATTTATTGTTGTTGTAACTATATTGAAGTAACAAAACGAGTACACCCCTCTTGCTGTAAAGTATTTGTTGTTGTTTTTTACGTATACAGCCTCCTATTGGTGGTCGTTATTACCGCAAGCAACCGTCCAATACTACTACAGGTAATAATAATAATTGGTGGGTTTACAGATATCACGTTGGCTTAACCATGAGGGGAATCCAAGGGAGTCGCAGATAGTTCTGCTCAGCGACGTCTATTTAATCCATTGACTTCCATATGACTGAATGCAGATAGCAGAGATCGTGTTAAGCCAACTCTTCGAACAAAAGAGTGTGCGCGCCATCTAACGGGACCGCTCTATCTCCTGCTTTCGGCGGCCGACTTGCCTGGATCCCCCTTGACAACGATGTTGTCGAAAGCTTCATTACGGTTGAATATAAAATGCACGTAGCGGGTGAATGGCGTATAGGCTAGTATCAACGGCACGAAATCTGACGTGTATGCCGTATTAGCAGACTAAAATATCTCAGGAAGTAACGTGCACACTTTTGACCTGGAACGGCCTCCCCACTTACACAGCTGGACAGATAAAATGACGGCAAAGTCACTGATCCAATGAATTTCTGAGATGCACGAGAATGCAACCTGAATTTGTTGTTTTTTGTATAAGCTTTGTTTAGATGTCATGAATGGACCTGGATATTGGCCTATACCCCACGGTACGTATAGATCTAAGAGGTACGTGGAGGTGAGGAGATGGTGGTTGTGTCGTTGCACTGCTCCCCGGAGTGCACGTGACTGTGATCATGCACCTAGTGGCCCCTACTACAAAATTATTTTCTTTGACTGAATTCTGAATGTTGACACTTTTATGGAACGGTCACCACGAACGTTGGCTTAATAAGTTCCTGTGATCAGGCATAGAGAACATCTGGAAGAACTTGTGACACAGTTCACTTGAAGTTGCCCATCTCGCTCATTTCTAAATGCAGATGGTTGATGAAACTGCATCCATTCAAATAGGAAATTTCTAGTCTATCTCATCACAGTAAAAAAAAATAAATAAACAATCGTCCATGCAGAATCAAGGAACAGAAAAATTATCAAGGGACCGTTGTTTCTGTTGCACTGCAAGTCAGTTACGGCACTGCAAGTCAGTTACGGCGCTGCAAGCATCGTACTCTCTTGCAAAGAATTAGAGACGAACAACAGAAGTTCTATCGAAAGGAGGAAGCCAGTGAAAAAGCAAGCAAGCTCTCGTGCCAAGACTGCTCGTGAGATCGAATCCTACGGCTGTGATAAAAGGGTTTTCCCCTCCTAAGTCGGCCCAGGACGCATCTGTTTCTCTTACTTTAGTCGTAACTTTGCTCTCGTCTTGCGAGGAATCACCAAATGTTGCCACTTAAACATGAGATGCATTCATTGGGCACGTTAGTTGGCCCTCGTGCTCACGTTCCCGGCTAGTACGGGGAACGGACCCCCAGCGTCAACACTTAACAGGCTCTTACTGACCGGAAAGAGCGCTGGCACGTGCGCCGTATATGTGTAACTTCTGTCGACTTTTTATAATATAATCACAAGCAGAAGCATGGCGAAATGCCGGTGTATTGAGGTTGTAATTTCTTTGCTGAGTGACCAACATAAGGCTCATATGTACTTCGAGCTTTTTTTTCTTTAATTTTCCTGAGGTACATCTGCAAATTTTGATATGTGTATTCCTCCCTTCGTTGTTTTCTAGGGAAAAAAAGGTCTTCTAACCAACATTACCACATTAACGTATACATGATTTTCTCCTCACCAGCTCAGAGCTGACTTCCGAGTTAAATGTGCGTTGCCAGGAACTGACAACTACTTTCAGATGTTACAACACAATGAAACTAATGGTAGAAAAAAAAAAAGAAACGTTAAAGAGTTGAGTCACTCGAGAAAATTAAAAGCAAATCAAGGTTCATCTTAACTGAAGACATGCACATATTCTGTACAGGGCACTGGTTGCAACGTTTCACACGCAATGCTAAAAAATATCTTATCATGACTACTGTTACGTGTATTAACCCACCCGATTTACCCGATTTGAAGCATCTGAAGACCCGCATACCGGTACTTTTTAGCTCTTCCCTCATAACCTCGAGAGCTTATCATCTTATATTCTGTTTTACTTATAAAGAAAATATAGAAAGAATGGGTAACGTTAACGTAAAGGTCTTTGAGCATGTTCAAACACACTCCTTGTACATACAATTTCATCAATAACGTGACATTATTAGCATCATTTATGCTGTCCCTTCATGTTTACTATGGACACACAGCGTTTCCTTCGTGTTGCACTGCGTGGAGAAGCACGTTTTTTTTTTTTTTTCTC
>JARGYV010097490.1:35065-58810 GCA_029532675.1 Ornithodoros moubata
TTTTTTTTTTTTTTTTATTGCGCCTTAAAGAACAGAAGGCAGCAAGTAGTAGCCATCTGATTTGTCATTATCATGTGTCTAAGAAGTTCTGTAACTCTTTGCTTAGCCTGTTCTGTAAGCTCACCTTTTGATGGGCGGAAGTTGCGGCCAGCAGCAGGCCCCGGGACAACGTTGTTTTTCATTAGCTTTTGAAAGAATGCGGGAACGTCGGGAGCGTTCTTGCCGGTGAAATCCTGTTCGAAAGGTGCACCTAGGCAGTCACCTAACACGACCCCCACTAGGCAGCCTTCGAACTTTTCCATTAGCGTAGCGCGGTTGCACGCTTTGGAGTCCTGCAGGAATACCAGAAAGAAGCTTATTTTAGTCAGCCCGTGTGAGGCGAATGTACAGCAGAATTGAAATGCTGGACGCGTAACTAATCGGCACAACTACCGAATGCGAAGGCAACAAAAGAGCTACAAGGTAAAAGTGCCTCTGAAGCTATTCCAGATTCTCACTGCCTCTTGAGTGCTCAGAATGGCAACACTCGAAGTTGTAGAGGGTCACGCTTCAGTGCTGTGAACAACGTTGCGGATCCTAACGAAACTGATAAGCAGAAGGGTAGAAAAGATATGACAAGGGAGGGGCTAGAGGGACGAAGAGAGATTGAGCTGTGAAATAGTCACTATGACACCGTCAAAAATCATAGAAAACCAGTGATAGAGCAAATCCGAAAAGTCGTACATACCGCCGTCAAGCGAAAGTAACGAAAATACAATACACTATATTTCTGCTACCTTCCCACTAACCGTGCGGTTACGCAGAACGCTGGCTTTCTGCGGTGCTGTGACACAACGCTCAGTGACATTGCGAGGAACACATCACTAAACGCGTTAAAGCCATAAGAAAGGACAGGACTTTTACAAGAACAGGCTCGGAAGGAGAGTGCAATGCTGAGAGGAGCGAAGCTCTTTCTCGCCTCATATACCAGAGAATGAAAAAAATGTAGGAGATTACGAACATGTCTGGTGCTTTGGCAATTTTTGTTTTGCAGGGTCTGTAGGGGCGGTCGCCTTAATTGACCACATAGTTAACTAACTCAAAATTGATGGCGGCAATTCAGGGTTAAGATGAAGCTCGTGTGGCCTATCTAATTGGAAAATGGCTCGGCCGATATAGGAAGCCTTGCGAAGTGTTCTGAGAGGCTTATTTTAACCCTGACTTTCATCCACAGGCTGTACTCGGCACCATATAACGTTCCCGCAGTAAGTATGTCAAATGATTCCTCGTTAGTTTCACAACCAGAGGCAACGATTTGACGTCGCCCGTATTTTGCACTTCATAAGGAGTCACGCCTTTCAGGTTTTGTAGGTATCTTTCCAACAGGCGTTTCTGGGGTGATGTAGATTGCCAACTTAACGTTTTCAAGAGTGAGGTTTCTGTCGTTTCTTTTAAACCGAACAAACCCAGTAGAAAGTATAGTGCAATACGCAATTACGAAGTGTTTTACAAAAGAGAACGTATTCTAACAGATATTTGGTCGTTTTATTATCTGTTTTTGTTCCGCACACTTTCGACCTCGATTTACGAATTATGAACTCGATTTATGAACGATGTTTCGAGAAAAGAAGGGCGTTCATAAAACGAGGGTTGACTGTATCAGGACCCAGCTTGCAACAGTCAGAGGTGTACTCATCATACCTATCACCATCATCGTAGTACAGCCTGTTGCGTGCAAGTCCGTTACCAGCAGATCGTCGACTCAAATCGTAAGATACCTGCAGTGATATTGATGCTAAAATGTCCTGTCATTCTAAGTTAGCGAGAACGTTGTATTATGGGTCAAATTCCATAAGAATGCCTTCGATCACCTACTCGTAGCGGACTACAGTGAATGAACGGCACAGCTCCATTTTTTTTTTTTTTTTCGAGTAAAGCCCTAAGTAGCGACGTCAGAGAATGAGTAACGGAGAAGAACTTTGCTAAATCGGTGTTCATACTTAGTTTTTTTCTTCAATACAACGAGTACTAATTTAAGGCAATTTGCGATAGTACAAAATTATTTATTACAAAATTATTTCATCAACGGAAAGACAGTACCAGAAAGAGACAAAGAAAGCACATCTTTGATCGCAAACATTTTGTACCGTAATAGAACGGATCGGCGTAGAACATTCCATACAAGTATTCGCTGAAAATTTAGTTTGCTCTGCAGTCAGCTATATCACCACTGCCACTGTCATGAACTTTGAAGCGAGCAGTCTACAATATGGAACCTCGACCTATGCAATTCGATGCGGCACTCTACGACCTTTCGCTCGACATCCGCCGGAACTTCTGGCATAGAGCAATGCCTCAAATATGCATGACTCTCGTCTGCAAACAGACGCCATGTTTGAAAGATAACAATCGTGGTTCCGGTTCATGTTAGAAGCAGTTCTCAGCAATTGCAAAGACGTATGAGGAAGCTGTCTATTAACCGCGTAGTCTTAATAACAAATTGAACTCCTTTGATGTGGGCGTAATTTTAACAGATATGACGGGCTCTGTGTGGGACTCGAGTGTGGCAAGAGCAGATACACTCTCAGAAGAGTTTACGGCAGCTGCTGCTTTTCTCATACCTCCGAAGGAAGGAAATAAAGCGTTCAAAGCGTTAGCACACAAATGAGTCACAATTGAGCATTAGCGTTCACTCCGCGTTCATGTTCGTGTTCGTGCAAAAGGGAAATTTGAATGAATTTGACTACAGCACAAAAGGCCGTACTCCACGACCATACGTTACACTTAACGGACGTATTTCCAATGTTTCAGAGCGACAGACCTTCATTTTGTAAAAGGAGGTTGCGAGAAAAATAAAACAGGGAAACTTAATTCAGTTCTGTCAGCGGTCTGCAAATGTCATTCAGGAAGCCAAGGCTCTCAGTGTACAGGACAATTATAGACTGTCTAACACAGCTATGAAGCAAAGATAACGGGCATATGGCAAGGTACGCACATATCAGCTGTAGAAATACTGCGAACGTATATATAGCAGCTGAGGAAAAGCAATTGGACAATGGCAAAGGTGGCGCATTTTCGAGGACCTGATGCGCGCCACGTTTCTTGTACATTCCTTATTGTATTATCTCTCGTAAACAGCTAATCGATGTTCTTTATCTGTACAGAATGTCGCTGTTCACTTGGCCCATCTACGTGTGCAGCTTCCAAATGCCGATGCACACCAGTAGACGTACCCGTTTTCCCTTGGTTCGTCAGTCGATGAGCGCACCTCGGAAGTAAGTTACTTCTTTCTCTGTTTCTTTTTATTCCGGGAGGCTCCACCGTAATGTGAACGTTTCGAACTCCCCTAATGCAGTTGCTTTTTCAGCTGCAGTCAGAAAGCGAAATTGTCTCACCAGAACCATGTTTAACCCACACATTCAGAACGCGTACGTATATTGCAAGGCGGTATACAGCGTGTTGGACGGGTGCAAACATTAAGTGGGAATAAAGAAATGCCACACAAGCTCACAGACATCGGAGGGAACGCTGTGATGAGAGATCTCTGTTCATCCGTTGTTTGCATAGTACTACACTATACCGCATAGAATGTGCGTATATTTCGTACACTCTAGGCAGTATAACTTACTATACTACTACTACTATACTTATGCGAGATATCGTGAAATGTCGTCGTTGTCTTCATCTGCGAAGTAAACTAATTTCGCAACAGAAACGAGATATAACGTAGGATGAAGCGATGAAATATGATGGAAAATTCACGAATCGCACAGGTTACAGCTATGCAGATGCTGCCTGGACCACACTTGACGTCCGAACTACAACTGTTTTTATTACTGCCGCGAAACAGAGTACGTATAAGGATACTGAAGAAATTCACGAAGGACCCATTTGGTACCGGCGCTAGGACACGAACCTAGTCCCACTGATCTTCTCTGAGGGACGCTAACGTGTGTGGTGAAGTGACAGGTACTAGCTGTATCGGTACCGGTTAGGTGGTCTTGTATTGCTGCTGATATTAACCAAGTATTAAGGATTCCACCATAAGTATGTTTTTACCACGTCTCGCTGGGCTTGTTGGTATAAATTCATGAGGTTAAAAGCGCTAAAAACGAGGATAAGACACAGGCAGACTCCACGAACGCGCAAAACGCGCATGCGCGTTCGTGGAGTCTGCCTTTGTCTTGTCCTCGTTTTTAGCGCTTTTAACCTCATAAGTATGTTGTGTTGCACTACACAGCATGTAGCCACACGTGTTTGTACGTGGCAGAACCCCCAAGAAACGCGTAGAACACGCTGACGTTAAGAGCGTTCGCTTGCTGACAGTTCTCACTGGATGCCTCATGAGACGTGCTTTGAAATTATTGAAGCCCTCACAGCTCTCACGATTCCTCGTTCTCACGTGCCCCCAAGTCATGAAGGTTCTCGCAACCATCATGACCTCTTGATTCCTCATTATCACGCACCCTGAAGTCATCTTTCTTCGTGATGTGATCAATTTTCAGGAGCATTAATCGGCCTGAAATCGTGCCGTGCTGTGTTTTACTATTGGATGTGCGCCTCGCTGGCTAAGTAATTGACGTTAGAACGACTGCAGGTGATTCGATATTATCATTTATAAATAAAAGTCTCGTTAAATCAACACATAAATTTCGTTTTGGCACTGTTTGTTATAGTGTTTACTTGGTACTGTATTTGTAACAACCAAGAAGAATACTGCGTATTGTGTTTTAATTTTTTGTGATATGTGAAGCGTCTGGAGCTTCACAGCTTGGCATAATTTATTTTCAGGCGTCATAAATCATGATTTCCCTCAGGAGGCCTCAAGGCTTGACCTTAACCTCACTCATCCTCATTTCATCGCTGTGAAGGTGAGGGTGAGGAGTCCAGATGAAGACCCTCATGAGTGAGGCCGCCTTGAGTGAATTGCAGGCTCAACTCAACGCCGCCTACCACTAAATAATACGACATATGTGTGAAATTCGAGCAATTCGTTTTCTCGCCGATAACGTCAACAATTCTTGGCGCACAAAACTTACTGTGGTACACTTGCTGACTTTCATATATTCCCAAGCGCCGGGACAAAGTCATCGAAAACACAAACATACATTAACTCAATCAGCGCGCCACCAGGACGGCGCAGGCAAGAATGCCCAGAAACGTAGTGCCACAGGCTAACCTAAATGTCAGCTGCGGGTAGAAGGATTAGCTGAAACCGTAGAACCCTGTTGGAATGTCGCTAGGGATATTTCCAATACCTATCATGAACTCCTTCGAATGTCAGCGGCATGGCGAGTGGGCTAAATGCTCGCTCACAGGCAGTGTCCAGACACGTGCCAAAGACTGGGAGGTGCTCTTAGGTGTTCTTCCTGGGTTTCCCCCTTACGGTCTGAAGCATATGCAGGACAGTTACTTGTGAAGTCGGCAGAGGACGCCCATATTCCCCTTCATCACTCACATCCTTACTACTATTCATCCTCACCAGGGACAGCTAGATGACCATCGTCCAGCCGACATTCCCATCATCATATCCCCCCCCCCCCATCTCTCCCGAATAAAAACGATGCAGCACCCACCCGGACATGCCTGCCGCAGGGCTCAAAAGCTTCAAACAAGTCTTTTGTGATGAATTACAACATGCTCCCCATGCTGCCTTCGACCCAAAAAGATATTTTGTGTTAGAGGAATGACTGGAAGCGCGTACCTTGCGCAGGAGGTTTTGTACGACGGACGTCTTTCGTGGAGCTGGCATAGTGCAGTGCTGGCGATGACAGACGCTTGCAAAAGACGCGCGATGGTATGTTACGCGAGAAGCTTCTTCCTTATCAAGTTTACTCGCCCTCGTCGCTTGCGATAACAGGCTCCGTTACGAAAGCGTCACAATGTTGTTGGCATCTTATACATCGTCGGAGCTGACGCTCACGTGTCACGTGAGTGGTCAAGTGTCACACTGCCCCAGCGCCCACATGCGATTTCATCATTGTCTGAATATATTGACGCGCTAACAAATATAGAGTCACCGTTTCCTGGTTACTGATACGCGAAGGGCAGAGATACAATGGGCTGGAGAGAAATATAAAGAAGAATTACTGTGAAGCGTAGAGGCAGGACACACACCAATGAAGGCCCATTCATAGAGTGTCACAAGTTGATTGATACAAAGTACTGATAATAACAAACCGGTGCGTGCATTCTAAGGTTCCATTTCTCTACTCGAAAGGGGCCAACCGTAGCCTTAGTGTCGATGATATTTCAAGTGGACTATTTCAATACAAGAATATTTTGAAGGACCGGTATACATTAATGAAATTTTAGCTGTCTGGAACAATGAAGATTTGTCTGTGTTACCAGTCCTCGATTACGCCTGAATAGTCCATCTGTCATAAATTGATCACGCATTATGGAACTCGATGCAGATACACCTTTAATTATTTTTATTTTATTTATTTTTCTGTCTCCAACTAACTTCTCAAAAAACAAACATATTCCCCACTTCAAACACGCTCCACTTCATCTTGACACAGTTACATTCGAGGATTTGTAGCTGGGGGAATATATTGATAACGATTGCAGAAAAGGTTAGTCGCATGTTACGTGGCCTCGCTACTCGTGATGATTGATTCAAATGCTGCGGCTGCCCATCAACAATAAATATTCATATCGTGATCCTTTAAAGAAAGGGATCCTCTCAGCCGTTGGTATTATCCCATTGAAAGAAATGTGAGTCTGTTTACACTGTCCAGACTTCGTGAGAAGTTATCTCTCAGCTAGAGGCATTGTGCAATGCCTAACTGAGAGATGGGATAATGACTTTAGGTGGATATGATGCAATCGTGTACAGCGCTGTTTCGCTGATGTCGGTGAAGATGGCCCAAACTGCGGGCTGTAACGTGACGGAGTGCTGTGAGGATAGTAAGACTCTGCTTCTGCTGACGATAAAGCGTGGAGAACTTTGATGACCTGTAAAATGTTGTTGTGCGAAATGTAGAAGGCAGCAGCTGTGTCATTTGAGCGACGGGTGCATCAGAGTAGACGTGTAGTGTTTGACTGTAGTTCGTGGGGTTCAGAGTGTAAGTGTAAGTATTTTTAACTTTGAGGACAGGATAGCCATACAACATTCGTTGTCTTGTTACAACCAAAGTAGATAAGTAAAAAACTATTAACAAGGCCTTGAGTACATAAAGTGGAAGTGGAGCTTGGACTTACGTAACAGTACTACATTGAGCTATGAAAACGTTGTTATACCCGTCAGATTGCTGAAGAGGAAAGACCGAGTATTAAAAAGGTCTAGAAGCTCAAAACAAACTTCAACGACAACTTTTGATATTCATGAACTCGAAGTGACTTTGAGTTTTGGTAACCATTCTGGACCTGGTCACAACCAGCAAAACAAATAGCCTGAGTAATCAAAGGAAACAACTTCGCAAAAAGGTACATCAACAAGTATATATGGGACGCGGCTGGCACTTCGTGTTCGAATTACCCAGCGTTCAACACAAACGAGTCCCTATTAAAATGCCGAAATTCAATATGCTCAAAGTTTAAAACGCAGAAATTCAAAACGCTGAAAGATGAAAGTGCTTAATATTCAAAATAACCGATGATTGAAATACTGAAACACTAATTTACTGTACAACGTTTCACAGAGATATATTGTGGCAATCGCACGAAGGGAGTGTTAAGTGACAACGCTTTCCCTCCTGTGCACAACCGAGAGGAGCCGCTGTTCGTTGCTTCTTCCTCCTGGGTGGTGGCGGCTGTCTCCTTGTGCTTGCTTCTCTTGTGTCTTCCGATGTTTGCTGTTCGTCTTTTTTTGCCTTTATCACTTTATGTACACCAACGTGATTGCCGCTCACCACTGTTGCCCAACGACCGTGCCAAGCTTCTACTATGTTGTTCCCTCTAGGCAGTCCTTCCTCCACCAGAGCTGACACATTCAAGAGGGACGGGGAAAATGCTGGCACCCCTCTGACTACCACTGGAGGCCCATCTGACATGATATGTCGACGGAGCCTTCCTGGTACATACGTGTCCTCAAAGTTAGGAATCCAATTGCGAGGGAAACTCTGTCTCCAGATGAAAGTATGCTTCTCTGGCGTCTTGCGTTGGAAGGAATGCCATTGCAGCAAGTTTTCTCACCTTGACTCCAAACCTGTCGACGTCGTCCTTGTATAGAGTTTTGCCTGGCCTTCATGTTGAATCCAACGCCACAACGTGTGACAAAGAGGGAAAAAAGAACATCCGTGTACGTTGGATGATGGGAGTTCAATACGTACAGCATTAATAGACGTGAGTTGAAAACTGTCACAACAGCCGACGGATTCAACTGCAGCTCCAAAGTCGCGGGCAAATCTACTAGATCTACTTCTTGCAAGAGGCGCTGGTACGGCAGCTGAGTTCGTCTGCCCATCAGGCATTACACCAGCGCAAGCTTGTAGGATAACCGTGTATAGTGTATAACCGATCAAAAAGGGCGGAATGGTCTTGAATGTCCCATCCAAGAGCCACATATCTGCTCTGACAGGTTGTGAACATTTTCTTCAGTGCAAAATATCAAAAGTAAAAATGAAAGTAAGGGCGGCCGTCTATCGTCTCTTTGAACGGTTCTTCAATACGCAGGTCTTCAGTACGACGGGGTTCAAGAGCACACGTAGACTCTCGTGATCTTCGCACGATTTGTCGAAGATCATCATCACTGGACAACTGCTGCCACGCTGAAGAACTCAGTGTCTTCACTTCGCGGACAACGTTAACGGGCTCATCGCTGGACCTCGTTACCAGCAGCTTAGCATCGTGCCTTGCTTCAAGCACGGAGACACGGCACAGCTTCGGTACGTGGTTGTGTGGTATAGTCCTCGCCAGCAACATGTGCACACAACCACGCAATACACTGATTATGCATCCATTGCACTCACTACGTTCTTCGCACCTCCAGTAATGTTTCTCGCAATGTTTCTGTCCAGGACGTACAAGAACAAATAACACGTGGCTGAAACGATCGACTTACCACGTCTCGCTGGGCTTGTTGGTATAAATTCATGAGGTTAAAAGCGCTAAAAACGAAGGTGAGGCGGTGGTCTGCCTGAGTTGGTGAGTCTGAGCGAGTCGGTGTCTGCCTGTGTCTCGTCTTCGTTTTTAGCGCTTTTAACCTCATGAAACGATCGACTCCCGGCTTCAAGATTTTTGTTCTTTTCTTTTTTGAATAACAAATCTTCAGAATTCGGAGCATTCTGATTTTTAGCGTCTTGAACTTTCGACATTTTTAACTTTCGGCATTCTGAATTTCGGCATTTTAGGGGTTCGGCGTTTTAAATTTCGTCGTTTTCAATGCGACCCGTAATACCCAACACAAACAGTCGAATGAAGAACACATGCCGACACTATCTAATGATCAACCTTGCTACTCGTCCGATTTTATTGTAAGCATGCAGGCAGGGAATATTTTTATCGCCAACTGAAGATATCAGACAATCGTGTCCAATACAATACCAGGGCCATAAACCAAACAAAAACGCAGGCTAGTATAGCCCATGAAATCAGACGGAGTCTCCGTATGCATTCAGAAACGCATTCCAGTGCTAGGGGACCCCTGGATACCGTTCGCGAGTAAAGGCTTTCGTTGCTCCGTGAACAGTTTGAGTATTTCTGGCGTAATGTGTGTTTCGAATAGAAACGGTTTCTTTGAAAGCTTTTTTAGGGTTCGGAACCCATTGAATCACATGGTGACATACCACGACAGTAAACCGAGTGAAGGAGAACTTCCTAGCCCTTCCGTGTGGTTTTTGTGTCGGGCTGTCTGGTTGACGACATGGCGAAATGTTCCTCCAGCTAGTCGGTTATTTTCAACATACGTCAGTGTGCATCACTGTCTGTATTAGAAATAAAAATTGCATAAAAGTAATCCAGCTGGTAGAAGAGATCCATAGCACCAAGGGGACGACTCGTGTTTCGGCTTTCTCTGCTGTGTCGCCTTTCTTTTTGGTTTCTCGTTCAGACTCAGCCGTATAATCTGCTATGAATGTGCTTGAAATTAGCGACGAATCCTGATTATGAATTTTTTTAAAGGATTTGAAACAGGGTACAGCCGTTTTACAGGAGCTAAACTGACGCTCGCCGTGTCAGGGCCCTCTCGCCAGAAGAGAAGCCTGATATGAACGAACGTGGTTGTAACTGCTATGCTTATACTGTTGTTCTATGTCCATCATATACGACCAAGATATGCGTCCTCATTCTGCCAGGGAAGACGGCGCGGCATGAAAGGATTGCACTTGATAAGCTAAGTAGTAACTAACTAACTTACTGGTTTCAAGAAGAGTCAAAGCCATTACTTCTTCCATGACTTACTGGATTCATAGGTAACTTGAACTGTAACGAGTAAATTTGGTTGCTTCCTTCGAAGTACTGCTCTCGACACCCCTAGTAGCGCAATGTACTGAAAGTTGGGTGCAATAGGGGTGGTCGTCAGGTGGCTTATCTGTTTATCGCTGCCTCTCCTACATACCGCAACCCAAGCGGCACAATATACGGAAACTCGGGTGCAATAGGGGTGGACGGATGGATCAAGGTTGCTTTTGAAGTTCGGGGCACGTCAGAAAGACAGCGACAAAAAGATAAGACAACTGACGACCACCCTTATTGCACCTGACTTTCAGTACATTGTGCCGCTTGGGAAGATGCAAAAGAAATCTTGATCAACCCGTCCACCGTTGTCTATGACCTCTAGTTCAGGGTGAAATGGTCAAAAGTTTCTAACCATAATTCTGGTGGAACGTTGGAGCAGGCGTCTGGAAACTTTGGGACAGAGCGGACAACTCTTCAGTTTTACAAAAGCTTAGTGTTGGAAGGCTACTACGTCGCATGCTGCACTTTAATGTACTTCACTCGCCTTCGTGAAGCACAATTTTTCTCCTCTCCTTAGCAAACACAACGGATGAAATAACTGCACTCGCAGCGAGTAGCGTTTACTCAGCTCATCAATAAAGAAGCATCCATTCGCGAAGGATTTGTGATATTGCCAAAAAGAAGAGAAAAGGACATCGTATCGTCCGATGTCAAACTGCGTAGAGCCATGGGAAGCTCTCGAAATACGTTGCAACAGCTGAGGACGCACTTGCCCTCATAGTACCCGTTGCCAAAATTGGTCAACTTCTTATCGCAAAACCTCCTGACGTTGGATCAGCGTTTCTGACATAGTAACACTCTTCGATTTGATTACAGTTACAGCAACCCGCCCGCGTGAATCGTACGTCAAAGGGACTGCAGTGTATGAGCGCCAAAACACTTCGCTGTGTTTGGTTAATTACATTGGTCTCAGAAATGTGCACTAACCTAACTCAAACCCATCAGAGGAAGCATAAAATAGGGCACGAAATGTCCCTGAAACTAAAAAACTATGAAGGAATTATGGAACTAAAGTGTCCATGCAAAACCATAGGTGAGAAAGCCGCTAACAAAAGCCGTTAAAGAACTGAGACTCAAGTAAAAGAAAAATACTGTGACTAAGCTGTTTGCGGTCATTACTGATCTACTCTGTTCACTAGTTGAAAGAGAATGATTATGTGTTTTATAGAAATGGTGATGCTAATTTCGAGTTTCGTACTTTCCCTGTTAAAGCTGCGCTTCCCATTTGCCGGCAACGTCAATACTTGAATCTGCCACTTGGTACAATTAAATGGTTGTCATTTCATTCAGCACACATAATTCGCTACCCACGTGGTGAATATCGTGTTAATTTCGGTTCCAGAAACCGTATTCATTACATATATATAGGCCTGTCGTTGTCCATCCACCACATACTGTAACAATGCTAATTCTAAGCTGTAACGGATAATTATTACGGAACACAATGAGCAATGGAAAACCTATCTTTTTCTTAACTAGGAACTGGAGCGATTGAAATTCGGAATGTCTAAGCGTCCGGGTCTAACCTGAGACAAGGTCATTATTTTCATGTCATCACCGATCACGTGCTTATTGTATAGACCAACTGGTAAGGTGATCGGAAGAGTGATAATATGGGGCGTGATACAGTTCTGGCGAAGTCACCCAGGACTGGCCGCGGGCATGCCCATTTAGTTATTTTACCTCCAGGACATAAATGGCGCTGCAGAGGGGGGTGATGAAATAAGCAACAAATAAACAACGAACAAGTAATTCGAACACATACATTTACGAAAGAGAGAGAGAGAGCAAAAACATGTTTAGTAGACAGTTTCCTAGGCTATGTATGAGAGCTTTTTTAAAGTGTTCTATATTGTGGATGCCAGACGCTGTATGGAACCCAGGAGGACGGTTCCAATCTATGGATGTCCGAGGAAGAAAAGAGAAGTGAAATACTTTGGTTATACAATTGTAAGTTCCAATCTTCTGCTCGTGATGATCGATGCGTGACGAAACATACGTGGGTGCCAGATTTAATGAGGACTTTACGCTTACATTAAAATAATAAATGTTATTAAATAAGGTTAGCCAAGCCATTTTTCGCCTTCCAAAGAGACTGCTTAGTTTCAGATCTTTTTTTTTTTTTTTTTTTTTNTGCGACAATCGCGGTGCGGTTATAGCTGCCCAAGACGAATCAGTTGGCCCTATCTTGTATGCTTTCTATTAAGAAAGGACGTCGCGAAGAAGAGATACAAACTGCCTTACTGTACGATTCGAAAATAGAATTTAAAACGTGCGCTATCTTCTTCTTCTTCTGCCTTCACCTGTCTGGCCATTATCTAGCTCTTCAGTAGCTCGCCCTCACTTCTTCCTCTTCAGTCAATTCACAACACACTCCAATCCCGCAAGATGTAACCGGAGCACAGGCGATGTTAAAGTCCTAACTGTTTCAACTTAAGACGTTGAACGGCGCGCTGTAATAGTACACCACTCGCCAATTTAATCTTGCAAGCCCTGACTAGTACCATCTCTTCCCGCAGTAAACTCGAAAACCCGTGCAAGGGCCCAAGTGAACCTTGAGGTTTCGCTAGAAGCCAAGGTCGCCTACGGAAATCGGGTCTGATGCGTTGCATTAAAGATGATGGGCAAAAGGAAGTTCGGTAACGTACTCACGTTGCATCATTTCTGATAGAAAGTTCTGAGAGTCTAGAAAAGTCTAGTTGTTCAGAACGCGTGTGATCTGTATGGTCATCGCCTGCTTGTACATCAGGTGAGCTTACCAGACGTTTTCCGGTCAAAAAGTGCCAAACCACCACATATTGCTGTTCAAATTTGCTGTGCTTGTTATTCCAAGTGTGAGTAAAACAGCAGGGTTGTCGTTTCCAGGACGGTAAGTGCATTGATCAGGAATAACATTTGAGTGTACTTCAGACACTCGATTCGATATAAATGGAACAGCCTTGGTTGGTGGTTTCTTCACCCGGGACAGTGTGATCGTTGATTCTGTCCATGGGTAAACTTTGGTATTCGTGAAAACGAGACACTTCTTGATGTACTTAACTAGACGTGACCCCACAAATGCTGCCAAAAGTTATAATCTCGGAAGCGTCTGTGCTTTCAGCGGTTCTACCCGGGCTTGACCGCTGTCTTGTCTTCGGTGTCGATGCGCAGGTAGATGACAAAGTAGTAACCACGCATACTCGCGTTGCAGACCCCGTGTACAAATATATTATTTCGTGTAGCTGATCTGCAGTGTACAAAATTCGTGGTAACGTGATACCAAGCAGATCAGGTAAGCCATCACACCAATATTTCCACGTAGAAGTGTCGTCCAGAAGTAGGGGTTCATCCCATCCTTGACTTTGGTGCCATAATTATTGAAACACCACCCTTGCTTTGACAACGTAGGAACAGAGAAGTGCAAATGGACCGTAGATTATCGATACCACTTGAAGAACGCCACGCTTGATGTCTCTAGGCGGATTCAGAAAATCGAGCAGCGTTGAGAGAGAGCAAGCAAGCATGTCATCCCTCGTAGACCAATGCAAACCAAGAACTCACCTGAAAGGTGCGGGTGCAGTGTCCGCAGTAGCAACACCATAGTAAATAAATATGTATTGTAGACACACTTCTTAACTTTCATGCTAGCAGCATCGCGCGTGTCCAAGATTTCGCGATAAAGAGTCAACGCACATTCAACACTGTCTACTCCTGTCACAAGGTCATCCACATGAAACCGGTCATGTAACATAAAAACTGTCACCGGGTAACACGGTTCTTGAAGTGTAAGATGGTGTCGTATGGTGTATTCTAATAAGAGACGAAGTAGCACCGAACGGTACCCGCCTCATACGCCATGTCTGAAGTGGAGGCAGAGTTCTATTTTTTGTTGGCGTAGATTGGTACCACAGAAAACGAAGGCAATCTCGATCCTCCTCATGTATGAGCATTTGTAAAAATGTCTTTGCAGTATGAGCTGTTATCGCAACCTTTCTTGTTTCTAACTGAAGTACAAGTTCTAGAATGCCACGATTGAGGTTGGGACCGTAATCCAGTAGCTGACTCAGGGACTGATTTCCCAGTTCACGAGCAGAAATGTCAAAAAAATCCTGACTTTGGTCGTCACTCCGTATAACAGCATGATGAGGCATGCAGCATTGTAGATAGCTTCAGATCTGGTTCGGATCCACCACTTCTGCATGACCATTCAGTATGTACTATCTTATCGTTTCATCGTATTAATTCCACAAGAAGATCTGCATCTTTTCGGAGTCCTTTCATGAGTTGCTGAAGTCAAAATTTCGCCAACGTTTCGTTGTCTCCGAGACGAGAAGGCTGATGCTTTCGCGAAAGGCTAACCACGTAACGTCATGCAGGTAAACTGTACGTCGGAACTCCTTGAGGGTGGTGTTTGCTTGCAGCCTATTAGCGACTTGACTTCCTTCGTCAACAATGCATGTGTGTTCGGGTTCCCAGAATTCCTTCAACTTTCTTGAAAGGCTGATGCCCTGCATATCAACGAGCATGACACTGATAGTGGAGCAGTCGTGTTCAGACTGACAAGAATCTTGAAGCGTCCATCCAAATACAATTTCGACTGCTGTTATACGTGTGCCCAGCTTTCGTATTTTTCCAGTGGCAATGCGCCAGTAATGGTTTGCTCCAACGAGGATCGATATTCCTGGTATATCCAACTCTTTACCTGGATCATCTGCGACGATCATTTTCCTCGGGACCATTTGTTGTACCGAAGATTCTGATGACAATGGAAGGTTTCCTGAACAGAGCTGGTCAAACTCGAGAGCTTTTATCATTATGTTGTCACCAGACGATGGGGACGTGAGGATAACCCGTACACGCCTTGCTAGCAGTTGGTCGCTCACCCTGTGCCCAAAGGCTGAAACCCCGAGATTCTCATATCCTGCCACTTCACAGACGGCTTGGAGGAGCTGTATATAAGCTCACTGAGGAAATCACCTAGTTTCTCGTTAATGGCGTTAAAGTTACCCCCTTATAGGTGCCCCGTATTTGAGGGGCTCAAGTACAATTCTCAAAATCCTTCGGATTTTTCGCAACGCATTAAGCGCGCTCTCGCAGCACGCGCACGAAGAGCTCCCAAAGCTTTCTACTTCCATATGTGAACAGACCAAAATTTTCCGCATCACGCTTGAACCTAAAATAACCTGTATCATACCACTGACATCGGAAGTGTGACCTTGATCACGATGACTACACGAAATGTGTTCACTGTTTTTGTGTGCGCGCGCGTTGTCATCAAGCTCAGGGTCATTGCTACCTCATCTGTGCTGCAGCTGGGCTGTTTAATGCTTCTTGTTTCATCATCATATCATACTTATATTGTTTTCTGAGTGCAGCTTTTCATGAAAATTTTATTTTATTTATTTCTTTTTTCTTATCAATATTTTTCTTGCAGACTGCTTTATACAGGAAAGCCACCACAAGTTGCACCATATTGGTACATTGTATATGTAGCACCGCCCATTACATGACAAACTATCTCCCTGGTACAGTTGGAATTTTCAAAATAATTTATTTTTCGCTTGAGTTTGCTACACACACTTTGCAACATGGCATGCAATTGCCCCATAATAGATCAACATATTACAATGTAACACATGGGACATGTGCTTTGCAGTTCTTCCGGAACATGAGCCCCCTATTCTCTTGACAAGACTCTCCTCTTCTTACATGACATAGAAATAACGAGAAACAAGTTCAGAATATTAATGTATAAAGGAACACAAGTTTCACATTATGGAACAGTTCCTTTCTCTCTCTGGCTAAGTCTTGTTCACTTTTTACTTCCTGATTTTCTTCCTTGCTGGCTGAAATAAATTGAAAGAAATATAATGAAATGCTGGTGTGAACTGAGCCTGTGCTTTAAGGGCTGAACCTGGTAGGACTTGCTTTGTTGTGTGCATCCTGATTGTAGAAGAAACTGAGCAGAACTCAAAAAACCTCAATCAATTTTGCAAAGCTCTGAACATCTGACACTTGCTCATATCTGCCACAGATAGACATGCACCATTTTATCCATTGTCCAAAATGTGTTCTTTCACAGGACATTGCCCAATTTTACCAGTTCGCACTACACCGCTCAACACCTAAACAAGCCAATTTTATCCTCTGCACAGCTCAGCTCCGGATCGAACTTATCTCTATTGATATGCTAACTTAGACAGCCTTCTAGTACCATGGAAAACAGTCAGCAGTACAGCGGGTGGTCTCAAGAGTATACCGAAATCTCTGCGAAAAGCTGAATGGACACCTGAGAGCATTCCTCACATCCAAGCAAGTTTTCTAAGACTTGAATTCACAAGCAAAGCAAGGGACATAGATGAGATGCAGAGATTTGTGGTACTCACTGTAACTACTCCCAGAGGGTCCTTCCTAATCATGCTGCCAAGTTAAGTCCTCCAACAGAATTAACACAAAAAGAAATAAGCCTCTCATTTAGACTGGGGACGGAAGCCTACCCCACACAAAGCTAAGAGGACGAGTTCATTAAAGCTCTCATTTTGGCGCTGTATGACCGGAATGCCAAAACTCAGCAACACGCAAATACCAAAAACCATGAATTGGCAGGAATGTTGTTTGCTGTTGCAAAATCACAAAGATGAAAACATTACTGTTAGAGTTGCTGCTGTCCAAAACACTTTTTCGATTTCTGTTAAAAGATTTTTTAAAGACATTATTGTTTTGTCCTCGAAGCCAAAAGGTTATGAGAACCTTTTGGCGTCTATTAGTGATGTTATAAAAAGTGCAGTTCCTGAACTTTCCTTTGTAACTGAGTACCCTTCGAATGGTATGCTCCAGTTTCTTGAATTCAAGCTTTTTTTTTTTTACCCACACTTTATTGGGAGTATGGTAAACAGACCCAAAAACCTGTGTTGGCTACTGACAGTTGTCATTCTAAAACTCTAAAATCTAGTGTTGTGCAGTCTCTCTGCTTTCAATCGCTCTATGTGCATAGGTTGGTACACACAGATTATGATGACACTCAAATATTTAATGGGTTATACTTTAGCCTTTTTACACTGTTACCTAAACCAGATAAAGAACCAGTTTCTCAACAGGAGCCTGTTCAAGTTGTAGTGCCATTTTTTCACGCTGCTTCCCATAGGCTCAAAGCAGTCGCAAAAAAGTTTAACGTGCAGTTAGTATATTCTTATGATTGAGACTGGACCACCTAACTCTTTTCAGTAAGCAATCTCTTGCGTGTAAACAACATAGGTCTCCTATTCTTCCTTGCCAAGAAAGTGTAATTTATAAAATTCCTTTGGCCTGTAGGTTTCGGTATTTTGATGAGACATTGTGTTGCCTCAGTGATTATGTACGGGAGCATAAGGCAAATGTAAACAGCTCTGATCAACATGCCGAGTTAGTCAAACGCATCGAAGATTGCAACAACTGTAGTCCTGTCTAGACATTTGCCATAGTTCTCGGTTGAGAGTGAAATATATATGAAATACCTGTGCCAGTTACAGTTATTCGGAGGGCTGTAGTCCTAGATATGCATATATATATATAAAAAAGGCATTCGTTGTTTCTATCACTTTGGTCATGTCTAGGTAAGACAGTGCACAACTTTGCAGCTGACATCCCAGCCATTAAAATAACTGCTAATCAACTAAATAACTGCAGAGTGCTTATTTAAGGTACAATGAAATATAAGCTTGCAGCTGCACAACATGAATTCTTCAGCAACATTCAGTATAATCAATCATATTTGTGTGTATCATCTCTGGGTGTGGTACTCGAAGTCATGGTGTATGATGCAACAATCATACGGTGCAATAATTCTTAAAGCTTTTCTTGTCACATATACTTGTCACATCCACAGTTTAAACCAATATACGGACAGGTCATTTCAACTGTAGAGATTAACGAAAAGCTCTTTTTTTGCCATTCAGTAGGCATTGTACTCATCTTAGGTGCCTAATGAGTAGAACTAGCCCGCAGTTAAATCTTGATACAGGTATCTTGATACCCGTATAACGAAGTCTCAAGCGCACGCAAGGAACTTTGTTATATCAAGAAATTTGCTCAATAAAGGTTTTCTCAATGTGGGATGTTGTATAGGCTGACAAGCCTTCTCGGCATGTGCGATACAAAACAGGAGAAGAACAGGTTACGTGCATGCTCGAAACAAAAAGACAACAAAGAGAACAAAATTACGGTGACAGGCAAATAAAAACTTACGAAAAAAAGAAGTCACTAACAAAAGGCTAGCCAGCTACAGGCTGTGACTTTTTGTTGTCGTTGTTGTTGCTCTAAAGGCAAGTTGAGGCTTCTTTGTGTATTTAGTTTCCATTTGAGTGTCCTAGCCTCAGAGCATCAATTTCCACCATAAATAAATAAAGCGCAATGCGCTGACTAGAGCACAAAACATCACTTTCAGGAGTTTGTAACTCTAACCTTATTAAGGTATGTTCTTGCAACATACAAGAGGGTTTTTCGCTAAGGCACGTAGCAAAATGCGCAACTGAACTTCACTATATCAAGATCGGTTCACAAGAGGAACTTTGCAGTACGGCAGTGAAAAACACGTACGTTTCAGTGGAATTGAAACAAATGCAAATAACATTTTCATTATATCAAGGAATTTGCTAAATTAAGGATCATTCTATCAAAGTTGTAATTATGTATATATTAAGTACCTCTGATGATCTCGCCTCTCCTTCTTTTGGAATGACGAAGAGTACCATTACATGCATCTTCTGTCAAGCTATTTACTGTCCACTTCCTGTGAGGGAGGTCACCTTGACTACTGTCACTTTGCCCCATATGGCAGATATCTCTTGGATGTTTGAGATACGAATGAGCACCTAGAGCCCTCTCCAGCTCACCGTTTGCATTTAATAATGCAACAGCGAGCCGCTTGGTGTACCGTTGAGCTTCACAGTACTTCCGCATTTTCCTTGGAATCCCAAGAATGCCATAGTAAGCACCAGCTATAGCACATGCCATGGTACCAGTAGTTGTCTGTGTCTCCTCCCACTGATATCACAAAAGTCAGTGTATAAGCAAATCCACTGGAAGTCTGGAAAAAAAAAAGTACAACTTTCATTGTCGCACTGTATCTATTAGGGCCCAAAGTACAGTAAATTTCGAGCAAATTCATAGTACTCATGCAAAAATCATGCTAAAATCACAAACAAATGTGACAAAGCAGAAATAAAGGGCAGTAACGCAAATGCTTTTTCTCAATGCTGAAATTTAGGACTGTATCCTTCTACCTGCATAAAGTAAAGTCCTTAGTTAAGCACTTTTTAACTTTTAGACTCAAACACTTTACGCAATGAACAGACAGCAGTAATGGGAAAGGCTTCATTAACAGCATTTATACATGGTAAGACAAGAACTGTTGCAATTGCTTGATAACGCATGCAGGAAAGAAGTTAGAGGTCTTTTAGAATAGTGCAAAAGATGCTACTGGCGACAAAGGAGCACGCATACCAACTTGTTTATCCAGGGGTCCTGAGGAGGTCTTAATCCCCTCAGAAAGGCATACATTGCAGCCGGCGCAGAATGGTCAGCCGTTATTTCATTTCCCAAAATCCCAGCAACGTCACTGGGTGAATGATCCTTCTCACATGTCAGAAGTCTCTTCACTGCTCTCAGCTTTTCCGAGTATACTCTGTATATAAGGTAATATGCAATACTAAAACGTACTAAGAGAAAGATAACAATGGTCATGCCATGCTGATTATTCAAATGTCAGTGCCTATTTTTAGATTACAAATTGACAGCTTTTGCTTCTTTGAAAAACTGCATGTGGTAAATAAACAAAAATGTACAAAGAAAAGTTTCACAAATATGCAGAAAATGTCGCTTTAGACAAATGTTTTTTTTTTGGACCACACTTTGTGGACAGGGTATCCATCGCTCCCTCTTTGCTAACATTTCAAATGGAAAGCACAACATGTCTCCCTCTCCGCTGTTTTGTTTCAATAAGCAGTTTTGACAAAATCAATATTGTGCACAAAAAATAAACTCTACACGGCTGCAACAACGAACTGAAACACTATTCTCCAATTTGCATCTTGCCTGCAGACAAGCGAACTCACTTGTCTGGATTATTTATCACAACAATCCAGTTTTGTGATAAAGTATCACCTTGTTTTCTGAGCACGAGGACAGGCTAAATGAACATTTGCATGTTACATTACCAGTATGCATTACAAATCATGCCCTCTATTGTAGACAAAAAAAAATTCAATTAAAAAAAAAGAAATTGAGCACCTGAGGCTTTGATGACATGCCATTAGTGTACATTTTACAGATTGCTTGCATCTCCTTATTTAAGAGAGCTCGAATGTGTCTCTAGCAGGCGCGTAGGCAGAGGGGGGGTTTGCGGGGTCGACACTATAAAGAAATAAAAATAAACAAACTTGGAAAGCCGGCTGCATACGCTTACTTCAACTGCTATGTCTTCGCAGTTTATGTAGTAAAGGGCAACAGGAGCCACAGGCATGGCAGCACCGTTTCCAAATGAACCCGAGCCGTCGAACTGTGCTTTTGCGGGGCCAAACACATTTCCATAGTGAGTCCTTCTAAGGGCATGGAATACAGTCCTTACTTTAGGATCATACTCCCCTTTCACCTTCTTGTTCCGTAAAAATTATTTTGTAAATCTGAAAAAATAAACACCACAAAAATTTTCAGGAGTGCAAAACAAAAAATTCTGCATCCATGCAACTGTAATATTCCCTTCCTTTACCCACCTGATATTAAGTCACCGATGTTCAAAGTGCGACGGCAACACACAATTCTTCTCACCCCACAATAAAGGATACTCCAGAGGGTTTTGAACAAAAAGAAGATAGGAGCAGAATTCTTTATATTTAAAATGAAAGAAGTTATGAATTTATGACCGCAGCCACCATCCTCTGGCTGCCATTACCTATCTGCAGCTCTTGACTGGTACACCCAATGGACCAAAGCAACGCCCGTGGCAGACATGTCAGCTGACACCGTAGCCTCCACTTTCCTGTCATCGTGGGTTTCCCACTTTGGTGTACAGTCCCAAATAGCCATGGACAGAGGGCAACAGTTTGAGAGCAACCTTTTTAACATACCAACCAAGTTGCTAGGTACCACAAAGATCTGCCCCACTTCTTACTATCCTCAGTCAAACAGCCTAGTGCATTGTCTCCATCGACAACTAAAAGGTGCTCTCATGGCCTACAAAGATTGGAAACATTGGGTCGCTCACCTGCCCTTTGCACTTCTCTTCCACTATCAAGCCTGACATAGGATGCAGTGCCACTGAGCTCATGGTCACCCTTACGACTTCCTGGCGACTTCTTTGTGCCTTCTCAATGCATCAACCCCCCACCACTCGTTAAATCTGCACGGATCTCCTTCATTTACCCAACTGTCACCTTCCACACTATAGGACAAGCCTGAATTTGGATACGGATCACAGCGTTTCTCACAGCTACATCATGCTGCCCGCAACACTGTTACACATGTCACACAGCAATGTTCCTACCTAATATTGTACTGTCTCCCTGTACCAGCGTATGAACCAACATCTTAATTATAGCTATCACATAAACACAGACTTATTATCAGTATAAGAGAATGATTTCTGGTCGGAAAAATGTAGTTTACCTTCTAGTCACATGATTCGGGTCAAACCCTGGAACTTCTAGTAGAGACTTTGCCAGCTCATAAGTCATAGCTGTGTCATCAGTGTATTTGTAGTACCCACCATACCGATGTTCTGTGAGATGTAACAGAAAACAATTATTTCTGTGCATAGGCAACATCTACTTCATGTTACAAGAATACAAAAATCTTCATTACTTTGTACACACTGAAGTGCCGTCCAAATGAAAAGTTAAGAGCGAAATACTCAAAAATTAGCAGATATATGGCTTCTGTGCAGGTCATCTACGAGCAGGTAAACACAAGGAATAAACAATGACCTTTTTGAGGGTTTACATCCTGCTGCCGTCATACTGTTTAAGACCAAGAATGTTATTAGCTGTAAGCTTACTTGGATCAGCTTGAAATCGGCGACCAGCATCTTCGTCATCTTGGACAGCTTTACTGAGGATACATCGTAAGAAGTAAGGCAGCTGGTCTAGCTTCAATATGTGGCAACAGGGGAGATTCTTAAATGGTGATCCAAGACTGTCTCCAACTAGTGCCCCAACCAAACAACCTTGGTATTTGACACGTAATGCTAAGGAGCACCTGCAGAATAAGAACATGGGTGTTAGGGTTCAATCTATTATTTAATTCTTCATGAAGACAACTCCTGTCACCCTGTCAACCATGCACATGTTAAAAATCTTGACAGTGAACAAAGTGTAGACTACATGCTGAGAACACAAGTTATAGTCTAGTGACCACTTATCATTTGCACAAAAGGTGAAGAACCTTCAGTGGGGTAAAATTACTTACAACGTTATTGAGGAGAAGGAATATCATGACCACAAAAATGTTATTGCTTTTCAGCATTACCACTCATTTACTGACTCAGTCAAGTAAGGATAACTATACTGCCTGCTTTAGATTTTGGGACTCACATCTATGACATCCTACGCAAATTACTGATTATTATGCATAGACAGAGATGCTAAGTGGTTAACTGCAGTAGGTTACTGTAGGGCTCAACTACTTGCAATTTCCTTCTTTGCTTTGTGGACAGGCTTGACTTATTTCCTCGGTATATTAAGGTGTACAAAGAGGAGTTTGTGTGTGTCCTGAGCTGACTTCAAGGAGAAATAGCAAAACACATCTTTGAAGTCTGAGGAAAACCCAAGCCAGACAAGATTGCTGTGGCATTTGAACCTACTACCTCCCAGTCTAGAGCATGAGTGACACCTTAGCCCACTCAGCCATGTCCACTGTTTGGTATCTGTCTCACCGGACTCAAATGACTGCCCGGTGATGTCACGGTCATCCTGTCATGACATCTCATGTAGTTTTCATTTTATACCATAATCTGCTATAGAAAGAGTATCCCACACAATTTCACATACGCATGTTGCAGGCTGTGAGTAATTTCGGGCTATAGGGGGACAGATGTCATGTGTGGGCGCAGCGCACGAGTATGGATTTGTATGCCTGTGCACTCCTTTACCCATTACCTACTGACTGCCCTGTGTGGGTGTAGGAAAATAGGTCCCTGGAAGAAACATCACCAGAAGAAACATCACCAGAAGAAACATTCCCAAAGAAATTGTCCCAGTGAAAAGTGGGGCCCAGAAAAAGGTCCCCAGAAAAAGGCCCCCCAAAGACACTTTTTGAATTCAAGCAATCCCAACAGATATAACAGAGGTGGTGCATTTTCCAAATTTGCAGACTTTGTTACTTTAATTTGCAAGTTTTCTTTTCTTCCTTTTTTTT